>JAOANK020000006.1:59663-70803 GCA_026257165.2 Telfairia occidentalis
TTCTAATACACTAATATAACTTTTTATCAATAAATTATTTAAGTTCGTATTTATTTTCTAGCGTTCAATAGTATCTATTATTGTAATAATGCATATATTTAGCTTTTAATTATTGATATATATGCTTAAAGTAGTGATTTATAACTTAAATAAGTTTTTTTTGAAGTTTCACAAAAAAAATCACAATATATTTTATAAATTTCTGTGATTTCCGTTATTTTTTCCAGAATATTCGTCGATATTCAAATATCTGTCGACATATCCGTAAATCTGAGTTACCGATATTGGTATCGATATCGATATTTTAATCCTTGATCGAGACTGAGCTCTCTTGTCATTGTTCTCCCAACAAAATTGCTGATAAAAAAATTACGTCGTAGGAAGAAATGCCGACATATTCTTGTATAATGGCGACAAATTTTTGCGTCAGAAAAATGTACAGTTCTTATAGTGGCATGTGGCGCTTGTTTCGTATAATTTACTACCTTGGAAGTGCTTGAAAGAATATAATATTTTCATGTCTTAACTTATACATCGGATTAAAGGTCTCCAAAAAAGAAAATCAACATGTATTACGTACAACCTTTGATTGAAAAGTTTAAAGAACTATGGAGTAATGGCACTCGCATGTACACTTGCATAAGTGGTGAGTATTTTCAACTGTATATAAGTTTATTGTGGACTATTAATGATTTTCTCATATATGAAGATCACTTTGTCTGGATAGAGTATCAAAGATTATCAAACATGTTCTATTGGTAGAAAATGTACATCATCATTTAGGCTAAAAGATTTTTTTTTTTTTTTTTTAATTTCAATGACGTCAACGTGTTATCTTTCAAATGCATGTCACACTAATTGGCAGAGAAAACCTCCTCTAGTAAACAACAATACTTGCTACGGATGTGTACATAGATCTTCCTACACATATACCACTATTAAAAATTTGACAATTCAGAGAGAAGAATAATATAAGAAAATAACTTTTTTCTTATTTTCAAAAAAAAAAATAAATAATTATAAGATTTTTAATGGTAATATACAAAAAGATCTTACACACAATATGTAGCCAAATATTATTCAAAGCACAGCACTATCATTTAGCCAATTTAAAGCATAACTCAATAGGTTAAGACATAATTTTGAGACAAAAAAAGTTGTGGGTTCAAATCTCCACTTCACATGCTATGTTGTTGAACTAAAAGAAAAATCACTATTCAATTAGGTTTTGGAAGTCACGATTTCAATTTTCAGTATAATTAGTGAAAGCAATTTAACAAGAAATCAAACCATATTATTGAGTATTGAGAACATAAGTGCATAGGCGCAGCAATAGTAGTAAAATTGATAAGAGGATTCCCAATATTTCCCTTAGAGCCGTCTACTTGGAGAATTTGGCAAAGTCAGCATCAGAGCCAAAATAGGGATAAGGACAAGGAAAGGGAAAAGAGAGGGTAGATTTGTTGGTACGTGAATGTTGATCCGAATTAGCAAGAAGCTTATTCAAGAATGACCAATCAGCCGTGTTCAACCGCTCCTGATGTTGTTGCCCGACCCCGCAACTTAGCCTCCACATGTTTTGAGGACACTCTAAGGCGGCGGCATTTAAAGAGATGGGCGTTGTTGTTGCTGCAAACTGTGATGACTCTGGACTGAACAACTGCGGCAGCTGCATGCACCCATCGAAGCCATAATCGTTATATGGCTGCTGCTGCTGTTGTTGTTGTTGCAGCATATGATTGTTTTTTGGCTCTCCTATTATTGTCCTTGCACCCACTGAAATGGAACTGGAACTACTACTTCCCACCTTTGTATGCTCATAATTCAACTGCTCTTGTGAAAACTCTGGTTTCTGAGTTTTCTTCTTGAAAACCCTGCACACCACCCACCCTTCTTCCTGCAGCTATAGAAAAAAAAAAAACACTTATGGAAGTTTAATACGACGAACAACCCGTCCCTTCCATTATAGGAAAGGTAACTAATATAGTTTAATCGAGCTCGTGGATTGTGATAAATTTAAAAAGATAATATATTCTTCAACTTTAAAATCTTTGCCTACGAGGTTCTTAAATTTAATTTTTTTTATAAATTTCTAAACTTTTAATTTTGTATCTAATAGGTAATTGAAGTTTTAATTTTGCATCTAATAGATCATTGATCTGTTAATCGACATTTTAAAAGAATTTATGAATTTATTAGACACAAAATTAAAAGTTTATGGTTCTATTTAATTTTATGTTTAATAGATCAATTAATTTTAAAAATGTTGAATATGTGAATCTATTAGATACAAAATTGGAATTTAAGATACTTCTAAGATAGAAAATTGAAAGTAGAGTGACCTATATTAGGATCTTTTTTTTAAGTCGAGAGACTTATTAGATACAAACTTAAAAGTTAAGAAATTAAACTTATAATTTAACATATTTTATTTATACTTTAATATTTTCTCTCATATGTGGGTTTATAAATTATCACAAAATCCAACAAACGACTATCAACTTTATTATTAAAAAAAAAAAAAAAAGACACTACTTGAGTTTATTGAACACATGATTTTTTGATCTAATACTATTGAACCCAAAAACTTAAGCTGATAGAGGTTAATATAAATTTAATCTTTTATATATATTTTTAATTTCCTGTTGTGGCAGTTTGAGATTGAGCTCTCCAAGATAAAAATATGTCAACATAAACATCATTCAGCAGTAATATGACATCTCTTATCGCTTCTTTTGAGATCAAAAGTTCAAATCTCCACTTCAGATTTTGTTGTCTATAAATACAATATATGTAATGTAACTTAATATAGAGAGAGGACATATATAGCGATTGTATATACCTGAACCTGGGGATTGTCATCATCAAGACGGTATTCATGCATGATCCAATCAGTTTTTTGACCATGAGGAGCACGACCTGTGTAAAACACCAGTGTTTTCCTCATGCCAATCCTCTTGGAATTGGCCATGTGAATGGCTTTGTCTCTTCCAGTTGCCTTCCAAAATCCAGCACTGGTTGCTCTATTAGTTCGAGTTCCAGTTGGATATTTTTTGTCCTTATGGCTGAAGAAATACCACTCGTTTTGATGCCCAGATCCAATTCTACATTTCTCTGAAAACAAAATATAATTAACACAACATTTTGTTTTTTGTTTAGAATTATTAGTTAGGTATCTCTACGTGTGTGTACTAATTGCATGCAAATGAAAATTTATACACTTCTTAAAGCAATATCAACCCAAACCCACCTCAAAATTAAATAAAATGAGAATACATAGTTGCATATCGATATGCAGGATCTAACACCATTAAAAATGAGAAAAAAAAATTATTTTTTTTAATAAAAAAAAATTAAATAGCTATCAAATTTTAATGGTGTGGTCTGCACGAAGATTCTTATATATCGATAAG
The DNA here is from genome assembly GCA_026257165.2 of Telfairia occidentalis. Lineage (NCBI taxonomy): Eukaryota > Viridiplantae > Streptophyta > Magnoliopsida > Cucurbitales > Cucurbitaceae > Telfairia > Telfairia occidentalis. The sequence continues at coordinate 63,077 of JAOANK020000006.1, forward strand.
CAGTCAAGTATTGTTTATAAAATAATAATTAAAACACGAACCTTTGAGATCCCAAGGCTCCAATTTGTTTAGATCTACTTCCCTAATAACATCAAGTTCAATGGCTTCATATGAAACCTTCTTCCTAAGGTAGTAATAAAGAAGCTCCTCATCTGTTGGATGGAATCGAAAGCCTGGAGGAACTGTCAATTGTTGTCCATTTTCGGGCATCATTATTATTATTATTATTTTGTGTGTCACTGCAAATCAATCAAAGCCAGTTAGTACGTTTGCATAAAAGGCAAGTTGAGTCGTTCCTTTTCTCTATGCATGTGTAACTCGATCAACAAAAATTTCGAATAAAATTTACGAGAAATAGTGTAATTTTTCTTTTCTTTTTTAAAACAACACCATTATCAAATTTTAAATGATAATAATAGGAGGTAAATATTATTATATATATTGCATATCATAAATCAGTTGAGTAGACTCTTAGATTATATTCGCCTATGATCTATAGCTTGAGATTAAATAGATCTGAACTTTATTTTCTATAAAAAAAGAAAAAAAATGAAATGTGACTTTTTTTCTCCCATAAATTTCAAGGAAAAAAGATTTTTTATGCACCAACAATTAAGAGTTTGTTTGATATGACTTTTAAACTGTTTAGTAATAGAAAAAAGTATTTTTTTTTCTAAAACTAATAGTGTTTAGTTAAAATTTTGAAGAACGTTTTTAATTAATTAATTAAAAATACTTTTTAGAATTTTTAATAATAAAAAATATGTAAAATATATTTAATTTTTTTAATTAAATATTTAATTATATTTTTTTTTTTGCCAAAAATGCTTATATAATAAATATTTTAATTTAAAACATTTTTTTAAAAATTATACCAATAATAAGTTTTGGCATAGAACTTGTTTTTAGGTTCTCGCTCTTTCTCTACACTTCTTTTGAACTACCAAGCTCTCTCACTACATACACACACACAAATTGACATCACAAACATTTTGAAAATAAATAAAAAAATTAAAAATTTAAAAAAAAAAAACTTATGATGTTGTCTAAGCTATAGAAGCTTAATTATATTTGATCATAGACTGCAGCACTCATAAACCCTAGTTTACACTAAAAGTACCGTAGAAAATGAAAAGAAGAGACAATGAGTGCTACTGTGGGTTTGTTGCATCTTTTAGCCTTCAAACGAGGTGACAAAAAGGAAAACGTGTGGGCCCGATCTCACACACAAACAAGTAGAGGCGGAGCTAGAATTTTTCATAAGGACAAAAAAGATTAGACAAAAAATTAAAATCTTTAACTTTTCTGTATATCTATATATATATATATATATATATTTTTTTTTTTTGCAGTAAAGACGATCTGGGAAAACAACTGTGTTCTTCCTTCGTAGAGAGAGATCGCGACGGAGATCAACTTTTCGAGTGAGAGAAATGATCATCTGAGAGCTTTAGTTCCTAATTTTCTCAAGAACATCAGATCATGACCAAAGCTTACAATCCTAGAGACAGTAACTCGAATTTTTTCGAAGAAAAAAAGTGTCGAAAGTAATAACAAAATTAAGCAAAATAGTTGAACTGCACAGAAAAAGAAGAAAGCAAAGGGCAAACCTGGCTGCGTTGAGGAAATAATTTAGTCTTCTTGGGAGAAAGATGAGAAGAGAAGTGAAGTGAAGAGAAGAGAAACTGAAAAGAAAAATTAAGCAAAGTATGGTATACGATATTGAGAAGTTGCCTTCAACGGCACGACGTGAATTTAAAAAGAGTGATCAGTGAGAGAGAAATATGTTAGCACAAAGGTTAAGATTGACTGACAACACCGATGGGCACAGAAATAAAGGACAAATTATTATTATAAAATTTATTAATTGAGAGAGAGCGAATTATATTATTTTTATTTTTCTGAGTTGCTTGGATCGTATTAGAAGAAGAATATGATTAGAGTAAGAACAGGCTTTTCGTAAAATGTCTGTTGAACGGGAGACCTTAAGCCCATAAAACATGAAGAAAATCTGCACAACTGTCAATTGAATTCTTTAAATTGGCCTTTTCCTTTTGCCTCTTCATCCCCTAGCTCTATGGATGTGTCTATTTTGTTAAACTAAGTTTTTTTATAATAACAAGAAAATAAAAATAAAAATTATTCAACAACCATTATGGGATCGGATGAGGTTGAACTATTAATTTTGAGATGATAATATAGATATACATTATTTACTCAACTATTAACAATTAAATAAAAAATGTTAATGGTTATATCAAACAGAATTTTATTCTTTTGTCACTAATGAACTAAGAATAAAATGTTGGATTTAAAAAAAAAATGTTGTCAAATATTATGTTCGATTACCTTTGGTTGTCTATTTTTATTTTTAAACATTAAGCTTCGTGGCTGTCATTTGGGATAAAGCTAAGGGTGCCATTGCTAAAAATGACTGAGCATCCATTAATTTTAGTTCATTGATCATTTCTAAAAGGTTAAAATTACAAATTTAGTCTTTTCACTTTTAGATTTGTGTGCTAAATAATTTTTAAACTTTAAAAAATGTCAAATAAGTCTTTGAACTATTAATTTTGTGTTTAATAAGTTTTTAAAATTTAAAAGTGTCTGATAAGTTTATAAACTTTTAATCTTGTATCTAATATTAGGTCATTGATATATTCACAACTTTTAAAATTAATGCATTATCTATTGGACATAATTAAAATTAAATTTTGTATCTAATAAATTCTTGAAATTTTAAATAATGTTGATTAGGTAGTCAATAATCTATTATATGCAAAATTGAAAGTTTAAGGATTTATAGGACACAAAATTGAAAGTTTAGAAACTTATTATACACACTTTAAAGTTTAGAGACCTATTAGACACAATATAGAAAGTTTAGAGACTTATTGTCTCTTGTTAAAGGTTTAAAGACATAGTGGACAAACTTCAAAGTTCATGGGCTAAACTAGTAAATTTAACTTTTCTAAAAATAGTTTATCACAATTTTTTTTAGTGATAAAATTGTTTGGGAGCATATTCGAATCAACTTTAAATGTGTAATTGAAACTATTCTTCAAAAAAAAAAAAAAAAGTATAGTTGAAACTAATTTCAAGGTTTAGAGGCATTTTGAATATTATAAAAATTGAATATATATGCTCCCTCCCTCTTGAAAAATAATTGAATGAAACTGTCACAATATGGCTGTCTCCTAATAACGTTAGATGTGAATTTGAAATTTTGGGCACACACACTTGATAATCATTTGATATATATACCAAATAGTTTTGTAGTTTCTCTCTCATACATATCCAACTATGTAAAACTGCATGTTCGAATAATTTTCCTCCTTTTGTCCATTTATAATTTTGAGCAGAAAGATAAAATTTTGAATTATAAAATGCAACTATAGGATCCTTTGACAATCTGAGCATAACTCCTATTTAAGACAAACAAAACAACCTCTCTCAAAGGTAAGAAGTTCAAATCTCCACCTCACTTCCTTATTGAATTTAAAAAAAAATGTTTAAATCCTATTTTGGATGAACTCTAAGGTTTGTTGTATTTTGGTCCATTAACTTTCAAATATATCCATTTCAATACTAAATTTCAGGTTCGTTTCATTTTGGTCTTTGAATTTTCAAAATATCTATTTTAGTTATTAAACTTTTAGAAAAATAACTATTTTTGTTGTTACCTTTATATTTCTTTTAACAAATTGATGATGTTGCTTTGAGAATATATATAAACATATGAGCGTGAACACATGTATCCAAAGTCCAAACCACACGTATGTTGGAGACATGTATTGGGTAAACAAATATTAGGTGGTAAAATAATATACTATATATCGATCAAAACTGTTACATTTTTTTAAAAAAAAATTATGAATTAAAATAGACATTTTAAAAATTCAGAGACCAAAACCTTAAAGTATAAGAAATAAAGAAGGATTTAAAAAAAAAAATTATACGAAAAACTTTAAAAGTGAATTCTTCAACTTTCTAAATTATTATTAAAATCCAAATTTTTATGTTTTAAAATAGAACTTTAGTTTTAAACACTACTTCCAATTCTAAAACAATCTCTAACTCTTTTAGTTTTTAAGAATAAGATTTGGTTAAAAAATATTTTAAATAAACTTATTCTTTAAAATAGGAAAAATAAAATAAAATAGACGTGGCGATTTATAATTATCCAAAAGTGAGCACAATTATTACTAATTTGGTTCTTCGTATTTTAATGGAGATTTGAGCGAATAATGGATGGCCTGACAAGTGTGGCAATGGCGGATAAAATAAGCAAATCTTGAGTGAAGCAAGCATAGGGGTTGTTTTACCTTGTAATTTTTTTTGTATATATATAATCTTATAATTTAAAATTTTTAAATTAAACTAAATAAAAAATCTTAAAATTTTAATTTTTCTGTACATTTTTTTTATTAAAAATGATTTATGGATCATCTACTCCCCAATTTTTCATTTCATTCAAGAAAAATCATATTCTCTTCTCAACAAGAGTATTAGAAGGAAAAAATCTATTAAATAATGAACCGCTGGTTTTAAGCCATTTTGACGATGAATTAGCGGACATTTTTTGTAAATATTATAATTTTAAAAACAAATTACAAAAATATTACAATTTTGAAACAATTTCCATAAATATTGTAGTTTTTATTGTCATTTTGAAGTAAAGTTATCTCTCCAAGAGACGACCTTCACTTTTATTGGTCATAATTCCTTATTTGGCATGCTGACACCCATATTCCTTCTTCCCACCCAACTGGCGTTCAAGCTCCAATAAGTGCATTTTTTTGTCTTCTTAAGTATATGAGATATTAGTTTTTTAAAATAATATAAAATTTAATTAAATATTACTTATTTAATATTTTTTAATAAAATACAATAATGACTATTTTATAAAACAAGACACTTTTCTAATTTTATTTATTTTATTTTAAATAATTTAAATTTTAAAATTGTATTACTTATTTATACAATTGTTTCTTCCTAACCAAAAAGTTGTAGATTCAAATTCTCATACCATACAATTGTTTCTTCTTTTATAAAATAAATTACTAGTAATATAAAAAACTAACAATTAATTTAGCTTAATAATTTTGATTTTTTGTGTTAAAAGTATTTATAGTATTTTTAGTTCATAAATTATAATAGTTAAATTGCATTTAAATACTATAAATAATTTATGAACTAAAGATGATATAAGTCAAACCGAGCATAGCTCAAAGACGAATTTTCATGACTAAAAAGTTATGGGTTCAAATCCTTATCTCATACAGTTGTTTCTTCTTTTATAAAATAAATTAATAGTAATATAAAAAATTTACAATTAATTTAGCTTAATAATTTTGATTTTTTGTGTTAAAAGTATTTATAGTATTTTTAGTTCATAAATTATAATAGTTAAATTGCATTTAAATACTATAAATAATTTATGAACTAAAGATGATATAAGCCAAATCGAGCATAGCTCAAAGACATATTTTCCTGACCAAAAGGTTATAGGTTCAAATCTTCATCCCATACAATTGTTTCTTCTTTTATAAAATAAATTAATAGTAATATAAAAAAACTCACAATTAATTTAGCTTAATAATTTTGATTTTTTGTGTTAAAAGTATTTATAGTATTTTAGTTCATAAATTATAATACTTAAATTGCATTTAAATACTATAAATAATTTATGAACTAAAGATGATATAAGCCAAACCGAGCATAGCTCAAAGGCATATCTTCCTGACCAAAAGGTTATGGGTTCAAATCCTCATCTCATCCAGTTGTTTCTTCTTTTATAAAATAAATTAACAGTAATATAAAAAACTAACAATTAATTTAGCTTAATAATTTTGATTTTTGCGTTAAAGGTTATAGTATTTTTAATTCATAAATTATAATAGTTAAATTGCATTTAAATACTATAAATAATTTATGAACTAAAAATACATATCTTCATGACCCAAAGGTTATGGTTCAAATCCTCATCCCACATGTTGTTGAACTCAAAAAAAATTAAGATAATATAATTAATTTTAGCACAAAAAATTTAAATTATTCAGCTAAATTAATTATTAGTTTTTTAGAATATTATTATTTTATTTTATAAAAGAAGAAAAAGACCATATAAATAAGTATACTAATTTAAAATTTAAAATATTTAAAATAAAACAAATAAAATTGAAAAATAGTCTTATTTTATAAACTAGTAATTATTGTATTTTAAAGATAATATAATTACTTTTAGTATAAAAAAATTAAAATTATTAAGATAAATTAATTATTAATTTTAAAAAAGAAGAAACAACCATATAGATAAGTAATATTAATTTGAAAAAAAAAAAGAAAAAGAAAGAAAAAACAAAACAAAACGCACTTGTTACATAGGTACCAGTATGTCAAATAAGAAATTATAACCAACAAATGTGAATGTAGTCTCTTGAAGAGACAATTTTGCTTAAAAACAATAAGAGACGATCTTTATCAATGTGAGAGACAATCTTGAATAAATACTACAATATTTTTAGAAATGGTTTTAAAACTGTAATACTCTTGTAATTTGTTTTTAAAATTATAATATTTTTAAAAATATCATGAATCAACAATTCAAAGTGCTTTTTTTTAGTATAGGGTATGCATTAGTGATCATGAAAGCAAAATCTTTGAAGAAGTATTCCAATAGTATAAAGCAGTCCACTTATTAGAATAAGAAAAAAAAAAAAGAAAAAAATCGCTTTTGATATCTTGTTTGGGAGGAAAGTCCACTGCCTTGCATTTGCATTGCATGTGGAAAGAAGGCATGATTCAAGGCCTCCAATTCCGTTGCCTCAATCTATGTACACACAGTACGGTACAGCTCAGCTACTCCGGTTCAGACTCGAAGGGATTCCCACGCAATCGCTTTCTAGTTTCTGCTTCGGGTCAAAACGCCACGTACAACTATTAATTACTAGCGCAAATACTTAATTACCCTTCATTATTTACACCGTTAGTGTTAGCTCCCTGCGTCTACTTTGTCCTTTAATGGCTAAAACCAAAAAAAGATTTTTATTTTTTATTTTTTTTTATTAGGGTAACGTGGCAGAAAGGGAGTTTTGTGGTTTTTATTTTTTTATTAAACTGTGCATGCTGGTTTGGTAATATCAAATATGGACACAGGTGGCTATATTCAAAAATATATAGGGAAAAAACATTTTATACCCTAAACTTTACATATTGAGTCAATTAAAACCCTAATTAGCTAATGATTCATCAATTAAAATCCGACTCAATTTTTTCTCTCTCTGTTTATTTTGGTAGTTAAATTGAGAAGCACTTGCGTAGTTTAACCATTTTTATATTTTATATTACTAAAAATAGAAGAAAATTAAGAAACATGTTAGGGGCAAATTCATGTCGCTTTTGACTTATATATAATCGTAAATTAAAGTGGGGAGAAAGTTAGAAAAATTGAATCTCAAATATAAAAGAAGTAGTGTTGAGTGTAACTTTTTGGTAGCTTCACAAACGAAGCGAAACAAGACTACTCTGGAGATCCAAGACAAAGTCATTGCTACCGCACAAATCTCTCTGCTAGTTAAGGAAGAATATAGCATCGTAATTAGAGGAGTAGTTTGTTGGGAATAACAATACGGGATGCGGAAAATCCCTTGAGGACTAAACTTCAGTAGCCTAATAGTATTCCCCTTCCACAGTTAAGTGCAGCAAAAGAACACACAACAATAAAT
>JAOANK020000006.1:102873-117999 GCA_026257165.2 Telfairia occidentalis
CTCTTGTGTACCTATATATAGAGACCTTCTCATACTGAATAACATAACTTATTTTTCTCCCAATCACGTTTTACAGTAATAATTGGCCTATTTTTGTGTCTTCTTTGGATTCTTAGTTTGCTTTCTCGTGTTGTTTTTATCTTTTTCTTTTTCACTCTTCTAGGAGTTTGTATCTATATATATATATATATATATATATAAAGGAACGACAAATATTCTCTCTTATTGATTGATTTCTTGTTTCAAATGAATGGTTCATTAAATTCTCCTATACTCGAGATTCTAAAAATGAGGAGATTCTTGTTTTCCATCCTCCTTAAGATGTTATATTCTTGTGGGGTCCGATACCATTCAAATTTGAATCTTTTGGTTTTCCCATTACAGCTTTCAGTTCCTAGAGAATTTGAATCTTTTGGTTTTCCCATTACAGCTTTCAGTTCCTAGAGGGAAGATAGCATTATATTATTGTTGAGGGGTGGCCTGGCTTTAAGCTAGCTGAAAAACTCAAACTTTTGATGTGAGATCAAGGGTGGAACATGGAGGTGTTTGAAGATCTTCGTATGAAAATGTCCTAGTTTATTGAGGCGGATAAATACCTTTATTCCAAAGAAGATGTAGCTCTCTTAGGCAATGAGGCCTCTATTGTCCTAGCTTATGCAATAGGAAGATAATCAAGCTCCATCAAGTCAAGTCCTTAAATCTTACCATACCTTAAGCAGCTTGTCTGACTTTCTCCACAACTTGAGCAGTAAGTAGGAATGCTGGATAAATAGATTAACCCGAATTCAGGCTAAGGTAGAATAAGTAGTTCTTCATTTTTTATCTTTTATTGTTGGTTTTTAGTCTCCACAAGAGTTTATGAAACCATGAGAAATTTTGGAACTATAACAAGAGGTGGGAAAAGAGTTTAGCACAGCCTTTTTTCTCTCATTCTTTTTTTTTTTAAACAAGAAACAACTTCTCATTGAAATAAATAAAAAAAATACAAAGTTCAAAAGATAAGAAAGAAACAACTTCGAAAGGGAGGAAATAAAAAGACAAGAAAACTAAATAGGAGAAATAAAAGCGCTCCAATTACAACAAATATCACAAGGAGAATCATTCATTTATTTATTTTTAAGTTTTATAAGAAACAATTTCATAGAGCATTAAGATATTATAACACTTCTCACATAATAATTAAATTTACCAATAATTTATTCTGCCCTAGAATGAAAATGAAAGTAGTACATCAGCAACTTAAAAAATTATTTGAAAGTCCAAAGAGGAAAAAGAGCTCAGGCATTATCCATCGACGTGTAATTTTATGATTAGTACTAGAGATAAACTTCCTCCAAATGCAAAGTTTGACTCGAACAATTTTATTTGGTTAATTGAAATTTTCACTATGACAAGTGTGTTTTTTAAAATTTTTAATAAACAGATGTTAGGCTCCAATCCAGAAAGTTGACTCAAGGAAAGAAAAAGTGGAAATAGGTCAGTAGTGTAGGGAGTTATAACTTCCTTGTTCAGTTATTCTGAATTTTCTTTATATTCTGTATCTTGTAAGTAATGAGGTAGTTTTTGGAATCTAAGTTGTCTTTTAAAGATGTGGAAAGAACGATGATTCTCTCCAATTGATCATCAGTAGATAAAGTTGTAATCTTTCTAAATCTCAGTATAATATAAAGGATACCTATCAATAGATTAAATATTTGTCATTTTCTGCAAAATAGAGCTCCTCACATCTCCTTCTTGATGTGTACCTCGCAAATCGCAGATAAATTTGAGAATTATTTGCTTCATCATTGTTCTCCTATAAGAGCATATGGTATATGCTTCTCTATAAGTATAGTGTACTTAAGAAACTTCTACAATACTATATCAGGATAATTATGAGAAATATCATCGAAGAAGAGAGATAATTTCTAAATGATTTTTTAGAGCACACAATTGAAGAGTGGGTGGATATTTTCATAAAGACGGATATGAAAATATTGACACCATTTTGGTACGTATTTAAGTGGTTTTGGATTAGAATTGTGATCATTTTAATAGTTCTATTCTATCATTTTTAGTCGGCAGAACAATTTTTGCGGTCTTTTTCCTATGAAAAATAATATCTTATCGTTTTGATTACACTGCATAATCTATACGTACTCTATCCTCTATCTTACACTCAAGGGCAAAAAGTATATTCATCAATAATAAGAAAAAAAAAATTCAACATCAAGTATTGAGCTTATTTATTATCTAGTTCAAGAATGATATAACGTGTTTTTCTTTTTTTTTTTTGGGGGGGGCGGGGGGGCAACGAAAAGATTTACCTCAGAGAACTTTTCATCTGAAAGCATGCAAATGCCGATGTCTTTCATCACATTGGAAACATGAAGGAGGAATTTTGTACCCAAATCACCAGCTATAGACATTTTCTTTACCCCTAAAGGAGATCAAACAATAAGATCATTGAATTAATTATCAGAGATGACATATAAAAATTTGGATAAACTTGAGCGAACTGTGAAGCAGACCCATACACTTTCAATAAATAAATGAGAAAAATATAAGTTTTACCGAGAGCTTGAAAAATCATGTAGCAAACTAAACAGACTCCTAAGGAATGAGAGCGTCGTATGCCTTCATCTGGAGATGTCATCAAGAGCTTACATGTGTTCAGAGAGTGAGAAAATTGTTTAGAACCCTGCTTTTCTGGAATTAAACTACTTATTTATGGTTTACAAGCAAAACAAATGGGAACTAATTTTGGATACTAGTAACTTCTGGAAAAAGTCTTTAACTAAAAGGATCGAAAATTAAACACTGCAAGAAAGCTTGAAGTTGTGAAATCATTGTAGAGATAGACGAAACAGAAGGCATGGAGGAGAGGAACCTTGAGAGAAGAAAACGAATAAACTTGAGCAATACAAAGTCAAAGAAAGATAGTTTCAAGTGGCTCATTGTCTTTTTTTTTACTTTTTCTTTTTCCTTTTTTTTTTTTTTTGGTTGAAAAGAACGACTTTAGAACGAATGAAAGAAAATACAAGGGTAATACAGAAAAAGAAAAACCAAGGCCAAAAGGAGCAAAAAGAAAAAGAAAAAAATACAAAATCACAAAGGAGCTCCAATCAAAAGAATGAGTGATAAAAGGATGATCCGAAAGTTCTTCGTGACAGAAGCCCAAAGGGAGAAATTGGACCTAATCAAAGCCTAAACCTCTTCCTAGGGACTTTACTTATTACTAAAGATTCTCACATTTCTCTCAAGACAAATGTTCTTTAACGATGCAAAGAAAGTTTCCCGCCAAAGAAATGCCTCTATATCATAAAAAGGGGATGGAATAACACCAGTGAGGACCAAACATGGCACAAGGCGATCTCTGAATACGATCCATGATGTTAATTCTTCCATCGGAAATCTGCCAGGCAGATTCGAACCTTCCAAAGCAAGGAGAATAAAGACACCATGGGAGGGTTGGATCCACACGAAAGAGAGAACAAAGAGCTACATGAAATTCCCTAGACAGACTAGGAGACCAAAAGCGAATATCCCTTACTCTCAGACAAGGGCAAAAATTGGCCAGCAAATAAAGGAGCAAGGAGGCATCCAAAGATTCACTATCAGACAATGACAACCAAACCCAAAGTTAAATGTTAAAGAGTCCCTAGATGTTATGGGCAAAAACTTAAGTGAAGAAAAATGATAAAGATGGGGAAAGAGGCAACAAAGGGAGCTATCTCCCATTCAGCAATCCTCCCAAAAGAAAATTGACGATAACAATGCTCAAAATATTTGTGTACCCCACAAGTTTGTGAAAGTGCCTTTGTTCCTATAATTAGAGACTCAATCAAAAGGTGTAGAGCTAGTCATACCTACCTCAAAATAATCCTACACCAAAAAATGTGAACTTCTAGGGGGAAACCCCAAAGTCATTTAGCAAGTAAGTCCTCATCTTGAAAATTCACATTTTCTATCCCTAACTCTCCCAAAGAGATTGGCTTGGACACAATCCCCCATCTGACGAGATGGGAGCCTCCACCTTCTTTTTTTTGTTTTTTTTTTTTATAAGAAACATGGATGTAAATTCAAAGAAAGAAAATACATCCTAAAGGCGTGGCAAAGGGAGCCCCAAAAAAGAGGTAGTTACACAAAAGCTTTCCAATTCCAAATAATCATAGAAAAGTTGTATAAAGAAGAAAATTCTTTGTGATTTGAACTCCACCATGATGCTAAGTGTTGTATACTATACACAAAATGATCAAAGGAGTAGAGAGGTCCTCAAAAAGTCTTTGGTTTCTTTCCTTCCATACCGACCACAGCGTTGCGCACACTGCATTAATCCATAAAACTCTAGATTTACCCCTGAAGTTTAGACCCAGAAGAACTTCCATCAACCAGCTATCGATGTTTCTAGGAAGGCAATTGCTGATGCCAAACTCCTTCATAATAAAGAACCACCCCCCTCTAGTGAACGAGCAATGAAGGAGCAAATGGTCAATGTCCTCCTCAGCTTTAGCACATAGGCTGCATATGTTAGGGGACAGGGTCCAATTGGGGAGCTTCTTCTAGAGCTTAGAGGCCGTATTTAGACTTCTATACATGGTGGACCAAAGGAAAACCTTGATCTTCTTTGGCATAGCGAGCTTCCAAATAACGTCCACCCATCTGAAGTTATGTAATTTGGACCCTTTATCTTTGCAAAGGGCGGTGAAGGTAGATTTGGTGGAGAAAGAGCCATTTGTATCCTAGGGCCACGAGATCTTGTCCTGCTCAGTGCAAATGTGGAAATTCTCAATCTTTTCCATAAACACCGCCCAATTTTCAACCTCTCTATCAAACAAACCTCTCCTAAAGCCCAAATCCCACGCAGCATCTTCGACATTCCAGCAATCGGCAATAGTAGCCTCTCTCTTTAGGGAGATGATGTACAGATCTGGGAAGGAGGTCGCCAAGGGGGTCCCCTCCATCCAGGTGTCTTCCCAGAAACGAATTCTTTGCCCACCACCCACCAAGAACCTAGAAAGAGAGAAGAAGGGTTCTTTAAGTTTCCAAATGTCCACCCAAGGTTTGCCCCTTAGTTTCCCTTCGGGAGTTTTGGTGATCCAATCTCCTTGCTCACTACCATAGAGGGTCTTAATCACTCTCCTCCATAACGCCTCTGTTTCAGTAGCGAAACGCCATAACCATTTCATCACAAGGGCCTTATTCCTCTACACGAGAGCCCCTATTCCTAGCCCCCCCTGAATTAGAGGCAGTGAGGTGATGTTCCAGCTGACTAAGTTGGTCATAGGCTTAGAGATGCCTCCGTTCCAGACAAAATCTCTGATAATCTTTTCCATTCCTTTAATCACACAAATGGGGGCTTTGAAAATGGAGAAGAAGTAAAGAGGAAGGCTTCCTAAGACCGCTTGAGCCAAAGTCACTCTGCCTCCTTTAGAGATGAGAACACCCTTCCATTTGTTTAGCTTAGCCGTCAATCTATCAACCAAGGGCTCCCAGAAGTTTGAGGTCTTTTGATAACCTCCCAGCGGGCAACCAAGGTAAGAGAGAGGAAGATCCTCAACCATACATCCGCACCACCTAGCCATCTTTTCCACCTCTGTTTTGTCACAATTGATACTTGTGATAGTTGTTTTGTTAGAGTTTAGAGAAAGACCTGCACCTTTGAGGAATATGTGAATGATGCTCCACCAACTTTGCACACAGTCCATATTCCCAGGGCAAAAAACCAAGGTGTCGTCTACATATAGTAGATGAGTGATTTCCAAACTAGATCCCAACTTAAAGTCGTTGAAGATCTGATTGTCAACTCAAAAGTGCACTAGACGACTAAAGACATCGCCAATGAACGTGAAGAGAAAAGGGGGAGTGGATCACCTAGTCTAATCCCTCTTTTGGCTCTAATCTTTCCTCTTGGTCTTCCATTTATGAGGATGGAGAAGTTTGTTGTGGAAAGGCAGCCTTTGATCCATCTTCTCCATCTTTCCCTGAAGCCTCTTTGGCGTAAGACAGCATCTAAAAAAGCCCAGTCAACCTTGTCGTAAGCTTTCTCCAAGTCTAGCTTTAACAACAGACCCTTCTCTTTTTTTATTAATCTATCTCTCACCACCTCATTGGCGATTAAGATGGCATCAGAGATTTGGCGACCCTCCACAAAAGCAGCTTGCTCAACACTAATACAGCGAGGATCTTCTTGAGTCTGGAAGCAAGGACCTTAGCAATGATCTTGTACAAAGAAGAGATCAAGCTTATGGGTCTAAAGTCACTGATTTTAGCGACCCTCTGTTCCTTGGGGATCAAACAAATGTAAGTTTCGTTTGTGCAACGGTTGATCCTCCCGTTTTGGAAAAAATCTTGGAACACTCCTACTAAATCAGCTTTCAGAATGTGCCAAGTTTTTAAAAAAAAACTCGCTTGTGAAACCGTCAGTCCTGGAGATTTGAGATTTCCCAAGTCTTTAACCGCAGCAAAGATTTCTTCTTCCACAAAGGGATCTTCAAGAATTCTATTATGGTCCTGAGAAATGGGATCCCAATTCAGATTCTCAAATATGAATCTTTCCTTATTGTCCATCGTATAGAGATTTGCGTAGAAGCCGATGATTTCTTCTTCAATATCATGGGTGCTTGTAAGTAATCTACCGTCTAGGCTTTCTAGAGTGGAGATAAGATTCTTACTCTTCCTATTTGAGGCCCATCTGTGGAAGAAAGCTGAGTTCTCGTCCCCTTCTCTAAGCCATTTGAGTGTGCTTTTCTGAGCCCACATCCTCTGTTCGTGGATGATAGCTTGAGCAAGATCAACTCTGTTCTTATCTCTGCTTTGTCTCAAGTCCTCATTCAAACTTCCTACCTCCTCTGCTCTATCAATCTCATCAATCTTCTCTATAAGAGACTTCTTTGCCAATTTGATATCCCCAAAAGAATCCTTATTCCATTGTATAAGATGACGTTTCAGCCCTTTTAGCTTTTCCATAAAGGCGAAGCCTGGCCATCCATGGTACTGGTTGGAGTTCCACCAAGTCTCCATCATGCTGATGAAGTTCGGAGACTCAAGCCACATATTCTCAAAACTGAAAGGGGAGGGGCCCCACCTTTGCGCACCCATAGTAAGGCAGATTGGGAAGTGATCTGAAGTGATTCTGGTCAATCTTTCTAATCTGATCTCTTTAAAGCAGTTGAGTCACTCCTTAGACACCAAGAATCTGTCGAGCATAGAACAAACAGGATTAGAGCGGAGGTTTGACCAAGTGAAGGGACCATTCATAATGGGGCAATCCAACATATTGATTGCCTCAATGGTACAACTAAAACGTTTCATGCTCCTCGTAATTCTTCCAATTCTGGATTTTTCTCTAAGCCATCTAACCACGTTGAAATCTCCACCGATGCACCAGAGACCTTGACAAAGCCCCAGTAAATCAAGAAGCTCTTGCCATAAGTCCTCTCTTCCAAGATGGGAAGGGGGCCATAGACACCCGTAAACCAGCCTTCTAACCCCTGAGACTTGAAGTTAATGGTGGCTGAAAAAGCCCCTAGAACCGAGTTAATCACCTCTAAGGAAGGTTCCTTCCACATTACAATGATGTCGTCGGACGTACCCATAAAGTCAAGTGCGACCCATCCAATCCGATTAGAGCTCCAGATGGATTTGATAAGTCTTCTGTTGACCGCACTATACTTGGTCTCTTTGAGGCAAACCAGGTCAGGACTAATGCTAACAACCATGTCCTTAATGAGGGCTCTCTTAGAGGCGGCTCCTAGCCCTCTAACATTCCAAGAAAGAAGCTTCATCTAAGAACAGGGGAGCCCTGTGTGTGGGAGGTATTATCCTCTTCCCATTGTGTTTGATTGTCCCATCTAGCTAGCAGGCTTTTAAGTTCTCTCTACCCCTTTCTTGTAGAGTTATTTCCTTTGCCATTGGACTTGCTTTTTGTATAAATGGGTCGAATGCAGAGGTTCTTCTTTCTTAGGGCTGCCACCATCTTCTTGGTAAAAGGAAAGGCTTCTTCTTCGGAATCTGAATGCTTGATCTCATAAACCTCTTCGTTCCCCCTCTCTAAGGGAATAACATTTGTGATTGCAAAGTCTTCTTCTCTCACTTCCCCCAGGCCCAAATTGTCTGTAGTTATTGGGGATTCGAGAGACTCTCTGTCGTTAAAACATGTGTAGAATCCCTCTGGTATCTCTTCTTCTAATTGGGTTTTCATCCCTCGCTCTCCGTCCTCGCTGACAACATCGATACTCGAGAAGGAAGACTCAGAGCAAGTCTCCATTTGTTTCCCTTTTCCTTTTTCTTTGTGAGAATCTTTTGTTTGGATGGAAGAAGAGGGTGAGGATGAGCACATTTGACCTTTTTTGAGAAAGGTACAAACTTCACTTTTCTTCGCGAAGGAAACTCCACAATTTGTATTCAACTTCCTTTTGTCTTTCTCCTTCAAATTAATGTTAACTATTTTCCTTCTCTGAGGGTCTTCTGGTAAAAGTAACTTCGTGGGTGAGAGAGTATAGGGGGGGAGCCACCCTATTTCGGCTCTTTTTGGACTTTTCCCCATTGGGATAATTGAGGCGTCGCTATCAATTGTACTTTTCTGCTTGATTGGTTGATACAATTGGTTTTCCTCTTTTGATCTTTGCATCGTCTTCGAGAAAGAATTCAAATTTTGGACAATGACCGATGGGCAGACGAGGCCATCTTTTACCCGCCAAACATCAGTCGTAGTTGGTCCACTTCCTATCGTGTCGTTGTGGAACATCGCCGCCGCTTCAATCGGGAAACTTCCCTGGATGCCGACGACTTTTCCGATCAATAAGTTAGTGTCTTAGAAAGAGCTTACATGAGCCGTGAAGGTCATATCATCGTCTAGGAGTTTGCTGGGATGAATCCACAGTAATTTCCTTTTACTTTGATGGCCACTTCCATACAATCAATAAGGGAGGAGTTATTGTCCGCATAGTCAATGAAGCCTCCATAAACATTTCCAATATCCTTGAAAAGGTTGCAGCTCCATAAATGCAAGGGAATATTCCTAAATTTCAGCCACCCTCCATATGAGGGAACCACACAGATCTTCCCATGTTTTGTCTTATCCCAAACTTCCAACTTCAGGGTGAACAGTCCAAAGGTTACCCACCCCAAATTGCTCACTAGTAGTCTTGCAGAGTCTTCAGAGGGGCATTTGAGGAGAGCTTTATCCAGTTGAAAAGGGTTGATGATGAATCTTTCTCGTAGTTGTTCTTCAATAGCTTCAAGTATCTTCCCCCAGTCATCATGGAAATCTCGTTTCGTAATGACTATGACCTTTTTCCATGAAATTTTCCGAACCTCCTTTGGTTGTGGAGAGGGAGCTGAGTCGTTTCTCTCTTGGGGAAGTTTTAGGGCTTCTGCATATGTCACCTCTGATCTCTTCTCTCCATTTCTCCTTTCAATCTTTGTGGACTTTAGTTGATCTTGGGTTTTTCCATTGAGAAAGTCTCGCAACAGCTTTCTAAAGGCTGCCCAACCTTTGAAGTCAGTCCCTGAGGGGATGACCACATTGCTCTTTCTGCCCGTGTTTAACACTTTGGTTATTTCGATGAAGTTCCCTCTTTTGTTAGTTGTCTTCTGTATCCATAGAAAGCCATTGACGCAGTACGTCTTTCTGAAAAACTTGTGGGAATGAGGGGAGAGAAGCAGGTCTTCTAAAGTGTCAACTATCCAGACAGCCGTCACTTCTTCTAGGGTGATGAAGAAAAACCTTTGATTATGCGTTTCTGTTATTTTCACGATCCTTCCTTTCGAAGATCTGTCAAACGAGACGGAGAACTTCTTGTTTTCAATTTTTCTTGTGACGGTTGTAGTTGCCATTGCTTAACAACTCTACGTCTCCCTCACTTTCTTCGCGCTACCGTGAAAAAGCCTATCTTCAACAAAAAGTTCAACAAAGAATCATAAGCTCTAGTTCATCAACTTGATTTCATCAACAATGATTCTGAAGACATCAGCAGCTTTGCACAGGACTTCACTCCATTGCCCAAGGACATTTTCTCAAATTACAGTTGGTTCCCCCTTTTCACTTATTTGCTCAACTAAGGGTTATGTGGTGGGTGGTCGAAAGACTGGTCGCTCTGGAGCCTCCACCTTCTTGAACCTCTTCCCACAAGAAATCTCTAAACATTTTTTCAATCCTAGAGCTAATCGAAGAAGCGGTCCTAAAGGGCAATATGAAGTAAAATGCGATTGCATTCAAACTGATTGAGCAAGAGTCAATCTCTCACCCCTTGAGAATAAGGCTTTTTACCAAGAGGAAAGACATTTTTGAACCTTTCCAATCACTGAGTTCCAGGAGGAAACACAAATTGAACTATTTTCCAAAGAAAGACCTAAATAACCGAAAGAAAGAGAGCTGATCTCACAACCTACTAACGAAGTCCATTCCTCAACCTTAGAGTCCTCACATTTAATCTAATAGCTGGAACTTTTATCGCTATTGATCTTAAGTCTAGAAATGATCTAAAAAACAGATAGGATGGAATTAAGATTTGATATTAACAAAGGAATCTTCTCTTCCAAACAGAAGAATACCATGTCATCATAAATTGAAGGTGGGACAGATGGACTTTGTAACGCCCTACATTAGAGCCATCAATCAAACCCCTTTGCACACTTGTTGCCACTAGTAGTCTCGTAGAAGTATCCACGACCACAAGAAAGAGAAAATGGGATACGGGATCTCCTTGTCTCACACCCCTTATTGCAAAGAATCTTTAGGCCTACCATTAACCAAAACTGAAAAATTCACAGAGCGAAGGTAGTTCCATATCCATGATCTCCATTTCCAATCAAAACCTTTCCTACCCTGCACTTTGTCCAAAAAATCCCAATCGATATGGTCATAGACTTGTTCAAAATCAATCTTAAAAAGAACGCCCTCCTCCTTAAGACCCTTTTTAATCTTCAATGGCCTCATTCCTAATAAGAACTTCATTCAAGATTTGTCTCACTTCAACAAACGCCCCTTGATATAGTACTAGTGAAATGAGAATTTTCTTAAATCTATCGGCCAAAACTTTAGCATTGATCTTATAAAGGGTAGTGACCAAACCAATAGGTCTAAGTTCCACTTTCTAGACACCCTCTTTCTGTGGGATGAGACAAATAAAGGTTGTGTTTGTGGAATGATCAATGATACCTCGCTCAAAAAATTCATTAAACCCTCTCTCTAGGTCCTCTTTAATGATATTTCAATTATCTTGGAAGAAAGCCATCGAGAAACCATTAGGCCTAGGCACCTTATCCCTTTCAAAACTAAAAACCACCTTTTTGATCTTCTTTAAAGAGAAAGGAGCCTCGAATTCCTCACTATCACTACCCGAAATGGATGACCAATTTAGATCCTCCACAAATGACTCGGCGTAAGGAAAGATGAAGAAAGAAAGAATTTCTACTACCACTTTCGCCCACCACAATGGATTGTATCAAATTCTTGTTTTTCCCTAAAACTAGCAATTTTGTAAATATATAAATAAACAAATAAAAGTTGCAATGACCCTCTTTGGCCCATTGACATTGGCTTTATGTATCATGCAAATAACCTCGCTCCTCAAAATCACTTCAAGCTCCTTTTTCAGATTCAATTTTCCCTCTCTCAAACTCTCATACAGGGCCCCATTCTCATTCCCTCCGTCCAACTTAACAATTTTTCCCAAAAATTCTTGGTTTTTAATCTTAAGCTCTTCAAACACATCCCTATTACAAACTTCCAACAACAACTAAAGGGAAGCCCAGTTTTGCATAAAGCGGAAACCCTGCCAATCCCCAAGACACTGGTGTTCCACCAATAAGAGATAGAAGATTTGAAAGAAGGTGGAATTACCACGTGTTCTCATTGTCATTTCATTAATTGAACTTCTCCAGAATTAATTTACTATTCCTGGCAAGATTTAAGCTTGAAAAAATGACTCTGGGTCACTACGACAAGGATGAATCCCCACTAAGTATTTCCAAAAGAACTCCACAATTGGATGTAAAATACCAAGACATTATTTTCCCCATTATAAAAACAACTATTAAAAATAAATGCAGAGCACATCCAAAGTGGTATCTTTCAAAATAGTCTAAATGTAAAAGAGAGAGAGAGAAGAGAGATACAGATTGAGAGAGAGATTTCAGAATAATATTCCCCATCTGTAGTCGTACTGATACAAGCTCATATATCGGGCTACTGTTTGAATAACAGATGCATAACATCTCTCTAACTAACCCAACTAACAGAATACAAAATACAAGTAATCTGTTGAATTCAGGAGTATCTTCACAGCATCTATCAGTCAAATTTACGAACGCAAAGTAAACCATCTGTTACGTCACAGCATTTCAAGTTTTTTTTTTCTTTTTTCTGATCTTTTTTTTCCACAACAACTGACCAGGCAAACTTTTAGAAACATACATAGTATGACCTATTTAACTCTACCAACCTTGTTTCCTATACAATTGTTTTCATAATGAACAATTTGCAGTTATCTCCATGAGAGGGCTGTAAATAAATCGAAGTTTATATCTTTCGAGATAAATTATTCCAGCACACGTTTTCTCTGTTCATGAATCAAAAAAGGTAATGCCCCCAAGGGGTCGCTCCGTTGGGAAAACCACATCGTCTCTGTGTAATATTCAGAGGCCATGTTTTTGAACTTCGGGTGAGCTTAATAAGAGAAAATACCAATGCCTCCTAGGTCCGGGCTGCCCGCCCCGGAATAGTGGGGTCAGGCCCCGATACCACGTTATCAAATAAATAAAAATAAAAAATAAATTTAGTTTAGTTACCTATAACCTGCACGAGCTGGTGTGTATTTTTCTGAAGATAGTCATGGGGGTCAGATTTTATCCTGACAAAACTACCAATCAACTTGCTTTCAAAGGTTTCAGGATCTTTAAGCAGGTCCTCTACTAAACTCTTTCTCAAGTAGACAAGATTAATATTGCCAGGAACCATGGCAGCAAACGAGCTATTTGGGTTCACAAGCACCCTCGTCTTCTGATTGAGCTTTCTTACTGGGGTTACACCATTCTCCCGTTTGAGGACACTTAAAAGATTCTCCGTCTCGTCAGAGCTGTATGAAAAGTCATCATCTGATTCATCTTGATTCTCGGCAAAGTGTGGCTCTAGCATATCATGGATTTTAATACGGCCAATTGTTTTCCTTCCGAAAATGGAATGGAGCCTATCATCGCAAAGGATTCTCTTCTTTCTAGAGGGATGAAGAAGATTATTGATATTGACATATTCATTTATAACGGATGTAACGTCGTGTCGAGAAATCTTCTCACTGGTATCCTTTCCTACTGATTCAAGAAATTCAATAAGCGGTCTTGATCCCCAACCAACGAATTCATATCTCTTGGATCTAATTTTCCTTTTCATTCTAACGGGAGAACATACCTGCTGTCTACTACTTTCGATCCATTCAAACGAATCCATTCCTCATCCTAGGTAGTTGATAGGTTCGTCGTTCTAGAAAGAAACTGAACCCCTGCCAAAGATACCAGCGAAGCTTCCAAGTTTCTCCATAAACAACGATGGAAATAACCACCGATTCTGTCAAAAGTATGTACGAACTACGAAGTACATGGTTGACACTTTAGTCCCTCGTATTTGGTTTTTTTTTTTCTCTCAACTTAAACCCTATCCTTTCAAAAAAAAAAAAAGTTTTTGAGTGGTGTGTTTCAACTAAAAGTATTTCTCTTAGCTCAACAATTATATATACCTATGTCAAGGCATATATTCTCAATCAACTTAAACCTTATTTTTTCAAAAAACTTCTAGTTTGAGTTATGTTTTTAACTAAAATTACTTTTTCTTACTTCAACAATCCAATGTTCCCACCTACCCAAAATAAATAAATAATAAAAATAAATATCGTAAAATATGTACTTCAAAATGAGAAAAAAAAAATACCGCAAAGAAATGAATTTAATGATTGACTTTTTACCAATTAAGAGTATTTATAAATTATAGGAGCTCTTGTAAATAGGGTAAAAATTATATAGTATATTGCAAATCTAGCAGTCACTTTTGTATTTTACAAAATATACTAAAAAACAAGGTCCAACCCACTCAAAATGCAAAAACGTCTAATATACCATTAAATAGCGATTTCTTTTCATGCATACGCATGCGATTTTGTATCGGGTAATGATATATCATTGATATACTTAATATTAGTTTATCGCTTATGTATGTAATTAGTAATATACTTGATAGTAGTTTATCGCTTATGTATGTAATTAGTAATATACTTGATATTAGTTTATCAAGTATATTAGTAATATATCAATGGTATGTCGTTAATATACCTAATATAAAATATATTATTGATATACTATTTTCTTGTTAAAATTTGGTCGGACCTCCAGATTCTCTCTAGGTTTGAGAGAATTTTGTGGAGTGTACGTTAAGGTTGGTACCTCCAACCGCCCGGACCCAAGTTTAATATTCAAAAGGTAGTTGATTATTCAACATATCATTCAAACAAGAGAGACAAAAAGGTAAGAAATAGTTTTTGTTAACTTTCTTGATATATCAAATTTATAATGCTGGTATGCATAATATGAAATATATTGCATTTTACAAAGTCGTGTTAATAAAATGTATATTTCAATCTTATAATTTTTGTTTTATTTCAAATTTTAAATGATTGCACTACATTGCATTTTACAAAGTCGTGTTAATAAAATGTTTGTATTGCAATTTTTGCTTTAATTTTATTTTCAGTTCAATAATTTTAGGTTTTTCTCAAGTCTCGTTCTTATAGTTTTCTTTTTATGCTAAATAGATTTTGTTTGTCAAGAAAATCATGATAAATATGTTGATTGTTGTCTCTTTTTTTCCTTCATTTCGTACTAAAAATTGATTCAAGTTGTTTTTGTTTTTTTTTTTTTTTTGTTTAGTTAACAACTTGTGGGAGTGGGGGATTCGAACTCATGATCTTTTGGTCATGGAGATATATCTTTAACTAGTTGAGTTATGTTCAGTTTGGTTTTAATTTTAAGTTAATTCCTACGTGGATTAAGAGATCATTGTTTTTTTATACTATTATTATTATTATTTATTTAAAGCAAATACATGAAAGATTAAGTATTTTTTCAGGATGAAGATTTTTTTTCGTGAAGATGAAA
>JAOANK020000006.1:118099-136090 GCA_026257165.2 Telfairia occidentalis
TAAAAGAAACTAAATTCAAGAACTAAATATTCATGGTTAAAGTTTAAAGATAAATTAAATAATATAGCAACATTAATGACATTCCATTTAGTCATAATTCTTTGTTCACTTCAATAATTAAAATACTAACTATTAAATATGAATACAAATAAAAAAATAAATATAAAACATAAACAACATTAGAAGTTAGATTGAGAAACTAAAAAAATAGATGAAAAAAAAGAGAAAAAGAAATAATATTTAATTAGATGTTATAATAACTTAATTAAATAACTAACTATTTAATCGTAATTCATTGTTTAATTCAATAATAATTTACAACATCAAAATTCAAGAACTAACGATAAATTAAAGAGTTAAAAAAAATTGAAAATGAAAAAAAAAGAATGAAGAATAAAATTATATTTGAAGAATTATAGATATTACTTGGACAATAAAATTTAAGTTAAAAGAATTAAGAAAAATTATAATAGTAGGGTGAAGTAAGAATTTTAACTATGAATATTTAGTTCTTTTTTTAAAGGTAAAAAAGAATATAATAGAGAATAAAATGATAATTATAACAAAATTAAAAGTAATTTTTTTTTAAGAAATTAAAATAACAGTAATTAATTAATTTATTTAAGTGATTAAACTATTAGGTAGGTGGAAAAAGAAAATAAAAGAAGCGAAAAGAAAAGACAAATAGAAAGAGACTTCAGAGTAAAAACATGAAAGAAAAAATAGTAAAAGAAAAAAAGAAGAAAGAATTATAAAGAGACTAAGAGTTGAGAGAGAAGATAAGAAATTTGGAAGTTAAAAATAAAAATATTATGATAGTGTGGTAGAATTTAGAAAAATCGTAGAATTTATATAAGTTTTAAGTAGAAATAATTTTTTTTTAATAATATTTTTAAATTTTGAAATGTAACTCATGAAGTGATAAATCTAATAAATCAATTTTTTTTTTCATCTTCAAAGTCTGAAATGAAAATGGTGGGTTAATAGATAAAAATAATTAAAAATAAGAATTTGACTCAAGTTGGATTCGAACTCACTGCGTACAAAAATGGTGGAGATAAAGATAATTCAAAATAAGACTTTGACCCAAGTGAGATTCGAACTCGCGCGCAGGGTACAAAAGACATTCCTTTTGCTATTTGGATGCCACTATGCCAACACTACCTTTGGTTAATTTCTTTGAAATATTGGTAATATATAAAATAATCAATGATATATCGGCAAATTTGAGTTAAAAACGATATTCACCCTCCGTTTCTATCTCGAACCCCTCCAATATCCGATATATCATCGATATTTTGGCCAATATCGGCGATTTTTCATTCCTTGGTTGTGAGCTGTACTACCTCAGACCAGTAGGGAAAAATGAGGTGAGGTGGGGAGTGGTGATGACCACATTTCGATGTTCAAGTCAGTAGGTAATTCTGGAGAATCGAGTATTTGTTCACAGTAATTTGTGTGTGCCTTTCATCTTCTTTGGCATCTGAATTTATAGAGGAGTAGAGGCGTGATTTAGAGAAGTAATTCCCCCTCGTCTACCGTAGATCACAGCGGATGATGATCAAATACAGAGGCAAAGTTCTCTCTTAACTACTCTTTGTCTGGGGCCCTTTGTGGGCACGATGTTAATCTTGGCATTGCCTCTTCTCACTGAGCTAGGGTCGTTGCTTCAAACCTCTCACCTCAAGCCAACGTGTGATCATTCAATGTGAGACCATGACACTTGCGAGACACGTGGTGCTCCAATATGACCCAAGAGTTATGGTGGTTTTTCACCTCCAACATGTAATTATTGTTTTTAATTCTATTTTTAAGTAACTTTATTTACTTGAGGATTCTTTATTTTCTAATCTATTTCACACAAATTTTGAAAATAATTAGAAGAAAAAGGTGTTTGTAATATATATATATATATACTTATTTATTTATTTATAAAAAAAATAAAGAATTTTCTTATTAAGTAATAATAAGCATTTTTTTATTATTATCATTATTTTAGTATAAAAAATGTGATGTGAGGACTTAAACCTCCAACTTTAAGAGAAGACGTAGATGTCTTAATTATCAAATTATGTTCACAAGATTATTAAGAATTTTCAATTTAGAGAGGAGCACTTTTTTTTTTTTGAAATATTGCAAATAATATACCAAAACCAAACATCGTCTTGAATCAATGTCATCAAATGCTTCATGCTAAAAAATCCATTCAGATCCAGCTCAAAACCTACATTTTATGACCTCATTTTAGACTAGGCTAAATGCCTAATCAATGATACCTTTAATTAGAAGCCTACACTTGAGATTTAGAATTATCTTACATTATCTGATTTACATTTATAAAATTAACAAAGCAAGTAATCATGGTTGAGAACAAATAATAATAATAATAATAATAACTTTCTAATTTTCATGTATACTTTCCTATTTCTTGTTTCTTCTTTTATAAGATAGAAAAACAGAATCATTTTAACAACTATTTCTTGATTTTTTGTATTAAAAAAGAAATAAATATGTTTGGTAACAATCTCTCGTTTCTTGTTCTCCCACATTCTATATTAAAAAATAAATTTTTTAAAACTAAGTATTGAATTTTTTTTATTTCATACTTATTTTTCAATATAATTATACATTTTACAAGTAAAAAATGCAGTACATTTACTTATAATTTTTAAAAAACTACACATGGGAACAAAAAACACTTAATTTTGTTGTTTCCAAAATTGATAAACAATTTTAGAAACATTTCTTAAAAATGAGAAACAAAGAAACAAAAAAACAATTAGAAGACATTTATGTTTTTCAAAAACTGAAAACAAGAAACCAAAAATGAGAAATGACACCATACAATATTTCAACTCAATAAAGTTAAGTAACCTTTCTGATAAAAAGAGTTCCAAAATTCACACAACAAGAGTAAATTTTAATGCAAATCCGATTAAGTTTTAATAAAATTTAGTTTTAAAATATAAAGAAATAAAAAAAGAATTATCCAACCAGCCGATCCAAAGAAGCCCAACTCTAGGCTTATTAACAGTCAACACTTTGACCCAATGAGGAAATTGAGAAATTAGAATAGATGTCTTTATTTATCACATCATTTTGATAAATATCCAAACAGTACTTGGACTCACTAAGAGGTCCTAGCCGAACTTGGCCTCGTTTTCTTTAGTTGAATTAGCCGACCCAGCAAAAATGATGAAGGTGACCTCTGAGAAGACTCAAGATACCAAGTTACCACCAAAAACCAAAAGCCAAGAAAATAATAGGCGCCAAAACAGCCAAAAAATTGGAGAAAACAAAAACATCAGAACATGGAGACATTGCTCAATTTCATTTACGTGTCAATAAGCGCATAATAAAGGAGGAAGGAAACGAAGGATTTAAGTATTTTTCCGTCAAATACAGGTAGCTAATTTCATGTACGACTAATAAAATCACAGCTTCCTTTCGAGTTTGCCTCGACATACAAATTTTTTAAACAAACTACAGCGACCCTAGATTATGGAACGTACAGATGCCAAACCAAAAGAAGCCTACACCATATTTTTAAATTCCACCACAATCTTTTACTGCAGTTGTTCATTAACTGATTCATCGATCTGTTCTTCGCCTTCTTTTCCTTGAACTGGTTGAATTGCTGCCTTTGCGACAACTTCTCCAGGAGGTGGGTGGTCAAATTTGCAAGTAGAGCCGTATTTGCATGTACCAGTTTTCAGATAATATGGACAGATTATTGCTTCCTGTCAAGGTACTCGATTATTTTAGACACTTAGTTTATATTTAAAGTTCCTCACGATTCTATATTTATCTGATTGATTGAAAATAATCTCCACGAGATAACTTGACTAAACAGGTAAATCACTTGCAATCAAGAAAGTCACATCTTGTGATAATTAATCCTTCTGTTCATATTTTTCACACACATTAACAATGAAGATGCCCAGAACAAGGAAAGAAAGGCTTAACCCATAAGGGGAAAATCACCAGTCTGTTCCGGGCATTAAGCTCAGAAGCATTGTTTCTATGGAATAATTTAATCACAGACGATCAAACAAATCAGCATCAAATAACTGTATCAACAGTTTCAACGCTGCAACTGTCTTAGAAGAGGTAATGAATGGATTTGAAAATGCCATTGGCATCTACAGGCCTCTTAAAAGGTTGTTTTACTAACAGGAGATTCAGACTTAAAGACTTCCTGGGCGGCATAGAGTGAAAATGACAATGAAGGGTGCAAAAGATGGAAAAGTACACGTCAACAAGGAGAAAACAATTAATGTCTTATATTCTTGCAACATAATAATTTGATTTATATGCTCGTTTATAACATTTGACGCTACATTTAGAAGAACGCCATTTATCATTGCAAATATAGGTAGCAGATGGGTCCAGTCCACATTTTAACCTTGTGGTCGAAAGTATTGATAAAGAAAAATATAAAGATAAAATACTAAATTTTTATAAAACATGTTACATACTCATATCACATAACCTTTAAAAGATCTGTTTGGACTACAAGCAACCTAAACAAATTATTAAGCTTCTTCTGGGTAAGTGCCCACACCCACTGAGCTCAAGTCCCATTCTCTCACAATAATACTCATATTTGCACACTGTAATCTAATGTTTTCCATTTTTAATAAGATATGAATTTCCCATTGATATAATAAAGAGATACAAAAATGTTTACAGGAAACAAACTTCCATGGGAGTGATAGAAAAGAAGAGTAAATAAAGGAAGTTACAAATATTTAATGAATGAAAAAGAAAGCCTCCCAATTCATACCATTATTACTAGCTTATGTCACAACGTATGAGGCTCAGTATCAGCATAACGACAACTACAGAGAGCACCACTAAACTAGATGAGAACCTTCACCTTCTACTGCAACTTCCCACGGAAAGTTTCTCATGATTTTACCTAAATCTAGCACAAATGATGGAAGAAGCTCTAAAGAAAGAAAGAAAGGAAGACAAGAAAGATCCTATTCAAAATGAATTGGATTAATCTGAAAGCCTATTGCATTTAGAGAAAACTGCTGCTTCCAAGATGAGAGATGCTTCTAAACCTTTTCTAAGATAAGACCCCAACACAAAAGAGAACGAATATCATTGCCGAACAGAATACTCCAGTACCAAAGGAAGCAAAGAGACCGCATTCACCAATTCAGCGAACCTACTAACCTTTACATAATTGACACTAACCACCAAAAGCTTATCCCATAATTTTTTTTTTGGATAAGACTTATCCCATATATTTTAAGCCCCAAAATCAACTAGATAATATTAATAATCTTAATTAAGTTGACAAACAAGTCTTTCCTACTGCAACAAAAGAGAATTGTATCATCTACAAATTGTAAATGAGTTAGGTGGATTTTGTATCTCACTACCTTGAGACTGCGACCACCGATACAACCATGAGCTATTCAAGGCATCCATCACAACAAATTAACAATAAAGAGGTAAGAAAAAAGAAGAAAGAAGATCATCCTGTCTAATATCTCTAGACATGAAAATGTTCCTTCCAAGACTATAATCATACTAAAAAAATTAGTTAGTGGTCGGCTAAATAATGTAGGTTGAGGTTTACGGTATCTTTTGTAAATTCAATTCCATATATTTTAATTCTTTTGTTTAAACGTAGGCAGCAACTTTATTTTTTACTTTGAGATCAATCTTCGGTACTATTATAATTCTGTTTGAATAACTCAAAGCTTGACTCATAAATATAAACGTTAAGCTCCTTATGTTGGCTTTTTCCAAACATTTACAAAATAACCCAATTTTGTTTTTTCAAAAAAGAGACAACTTCTCGTTGAATTAATTAAAAGAAAATAGTTATAAAGACAAAATAACCCTAATTTTAGGCATAGCTCTCCACCAATTTGAAATTTAAAGCAGTCAAGGTATGAAAACACTCTCTTCTCTCTACTCTAAGGATTTTTGTTTTCTACTGAAGATTCAAGGTTTTCAAGCTGGATTAAAATCAAGCGCAAGCCAAGTTTCCTCAATTGAAGTAGGCTTCTCGTCCAGTCTTATCAGTGTTTAATACTATCGTGAAGTATGAAGTTGAGTAGCTGTGGTGTTGATAACAAATATTGCATAGCGTTAAAAAAAAGATCATTTTTATATTAAATTCATGAAAACAAAGATTATGCTTTCCCTTCATTTGTCTAAAATTCGATGGTTGAAACATACTAGGGTGGAAATGATGCATCTTCCTCTTTATTTGAGTTTCTTCAAACAAAAAAGAGATGGAAAGGGGACTGTTTATATTCAGAAAAAAAGTCTACCTTCATGTTGGATAACGGAATGGGTGGTTAGGCCAACGAGAAGAAGAAAGATCTGTATATTCTAGCTGGGATTAACAGAAGGGGTTGGTCAACTTTCTAGAATATGATCAAAGATTTTTTGATGAAATATAATAAAAGAAATCAGATGGAAGAGTCTATGCCTCATGGTTATGAAATTCAGAATTCGGATAATAAGATTGAAGTCTCTTATGCTGCGATAGTGAAAAAGAATTTACAGCTGAAGACTCAACGAAATTAAAGGTCCATCCATTTAATTCAACCAGTATATAGAAAAGTTTGAACATAAAATTACTCAGTCATATTACGTTAGAAAGAAAAAGAGGTGTTGATATAGATTGGAATTTGGTCATGGTTATTTTATGATTCAACTTCCATGATGATTGGAAAGAGATAGTATAGCCCTGAAAACCATTTTGAAATCAAATATTTCATTAACCCCTTCCTTCCGGACAAATCTATGCAAGAATGGAGAAGGTGAGAGTTCTAAAAAGGAACAGAAACAAATGGAAAATGACAGAAAATAGGACCATTCCATCTAAAATTTGAGAAATGGGCAGCAGAGAAACATAGTAAAGCAGAATTGGTAATTGGATATGGAGATTGGATTAATATTCTTAATTTACCTTTAAAATATTGGGCTCGTTGTTTTGAAGCTCTTGGAAGCATTTTGGTGGTGTTATCAGAGGTTTTCTTTTTCTTTTTTTTTTTTGATAAGAAATAGGGATATATAGTCAAGTAAAAGAAGATACATCTTGAGGGGAGGGCAGAGGTAGTCCTCCAAAAAGACGTTAATTACAAAAAAGCTTTCCGATTCAAAATAGTCATGGAAAGACTATAAATATAAGAGAAACTCTGTGATTTGAGCTCAACCAAGCAGCCAAATGTTGTATGCTATAGACAAAAGATTCTATAGAATTGGAAATGTTTTAAAAAATTCTTTGGTTCCTCTCCTTCCAAATTAACTAAAGAGCCGCTCCCACCACATTCAACCATAAACCTTTGGTTTACCAGTGAAATTAAGACCCATAAGAGATTCCATCAGCCAAGCATCTGTGTTCCTTGGTAGACAAACAGACAAATCAAACTCTTTAAAAATGAAGCTCCACCCCTCTCTAGCGAAAGAACAGTGGAGAAAATGACAGTGGAGCTTGAGGAAGCGTTCAAACCCCTATACATAACAGACCATAGAAAAACCCTTGATTTTCTTGGGCATCTTGGGCTTCCAAATAGCTTTAACCCAATGGAAGTGGTGTTATGAGTTATCAAAGTTTCTTCCAAAACTTGGAATATGCTACGTTGTAGTTCGGCTTGCATTAAAGTAAATCAAAATTTCTGCAGTTTTCTTCCAGCAGTGATCAAAAAAAGAAAAAGAAAAAAAAAGAACCCTTAGAAGTTGAGAACCTGTGCAAGTGACAGCAAAGGGTAGTAATGGAGCAACTAACGAGAGTTTGAATCGATAGAATAATGCCCTAGCTCCATTTTTTGATTTGCGACTACGAAAATTAGAGATTCCAAATTTTTATAGCATAAATTCTGATGGATGGTTGCATCGCATCAGCTATTCTTTGGTCAATCGACTATCTAATAAGGAAAAATTAGAGACAATTGTATTATGCTTAGATGAGGAAGCTTTATTGTGACATCAATAGGAGGATAAACGACGGCCAATCCAGACGTGGGCCAAATTACGATGGTTGCTCTAGGAACAATTTAGCTTAACTCATGATGATATGCTATGTGATAAATTCATACTGATTCGACAAGAGACAACAGTTAAGTACTTTCGCCAGTAGTTTGAAGAGCTAAAAATTAGAGACCGTTGTATTATGCTTAGATGGGGAAGGTTTATTGTGACATCAATAGGAGGATTAATGACGGCCAATCCAGATGTGGGACAAATTACGATGGTTGCTCTTGAAACAATTTTGCTTAACTCATGATGATATGCTATGTGATAAAATCCATGTAGACTGCATATTTCAAATTTCCTTTTTTGAATATAAAATCTTTTAAAAAATAAAATCCAACACACTAAATTTTAATAATTTAATAATAAATACAATAAAGTCTTAAATTAGAATTCCTAGTTCTAGAGTTCTAGTAATATGAGCACAATTTATATATTTATATGCAGAGACTGAAAAGATTTTATTCTTATGAACGATACATGTTTCAATCTACGATCTAACAACCTTGTCTTAGAGGACATTTCTACTTTTGCGGGATTTTCAAATGATTCCCTCAGGAGGTTCTACCCTTTTTCTCATAGTTCTATAAATTCAGCCAATGACGATGCTATCAAAAATGTTTTTGAAGAAGAATCTTTGAAGTTTAGTGATGATTCAATTGTTGGTGTCAATAGTAATGATCCCAATCCGAAGTGGTATCAAGAAGATCTTGAAATTGGATTTTTTCTTCTTTCTCGAGAGAAAAATTCCTATTTCTCTAGTAATAAGCCCATCATCAAGGAAGACCCTACCGATTTTCAGTCATCATTGAGTATCATCAAAAAATTTTAAGCTTTCTTCAATTCCTTCGTCTGAGTAGAGCAGTTGATTTGCGGAAGTGGTAGCAGTCATCTTTCTTTACTGAATTTTTCAAGGCTACATGGTTTTGTTTTTGGGTTAATATCGTTTTTTGGCTTGGTTTTTGAATCTCATCAAAGCATTCTAATTGTTCCCTTCTCTGGTCGATGGCTTGAAGTAGTTTTTGCAGCTTGTTGGAAGTGGTTGGGGTTGTTTTGGTTCGCTACTCTTCATCATTTTATTCTCTTGTATTATTTGGACCTTTGTGCTTTTTTTTGAGGTTGACTTTTTTTTCCGTTCCCATTAGGAACTTGTACCCTTTAACATTTTTCTTCCTCATTTCATAGACCAATAAAAATTGTTTCTTGTTCAAGGAATATGACCTTTCCTCTAAACAACTCTTAGAGTTGGCAATATGACAACTAAGAACATCTTCAAACTAATAGATGGTTGGCAATTACTTTTTATACAGACATGTTTTGGAAACTAAAAAAAAAAGGTGTCTTATGGTTACAGAACAATTTTTAGCATGACTACTCCAAATAGGGTGTACTCAACATTCTTATAAGGTGAACTTAACACGGCAAATAGCAGATATATATACCTCTCTCCTCGGTAATCCTGCTAGTGTTAGTTTGACATTATGTTGAGCAGCCTGCTTTGGTGCTGACCGATCAATAGGGTGATGAAATTTGCACCGTTCCCCAAATTTACAGTCCCCAGTCTTCATATAATACTATAAAAATAACATATTTAAGAGTGAAAGAACATATCAACAAAACAATAGAAGAACAAGAACAAAAATTAGAAAAACAAGAACAAAAATTAATAAAAACAATAAAAAGTGAATATGAATGATAATATTACTTAAATTAACAGATATTTTTTATTTCTTTGGATAAGATTTAACAGATCAAACAGAGAGAGAGAGGTTCAACGAGGACAAAAAAAAAAAATTCAGGGTATGAAAGTTGAGTGCGGATATATAAAAATGGAAGAGTGGAACATCTTCAAAGCTTAGCTGTGGAAGTGGCACTTGCTATGCAAGCAAAGAGAACGGCTAATCACCCACCCTTTTTTCTTCTACCTCCGGTATTCATCTATTGTTTCATTTGCTAACAGAATAGAGTCTATGATTTGCCTATTTGAAACCAAGGCAGATTGATTGTAAGCCATGATTAAGTGAAGAACTTTCTTAATTCTGGCAGCCAGCACCTTTGCAATTGTTTTGTAAACACTTGTGACAAGGCTAATAAGCCGAGAATCACCTTAGTTGGATAAAAAACAGACCTATATTTCATTAGCACGTGAACTAAGAACTCCATTTTCAAAAAAGTCCTAAGCACCTTCAAGAAATCCCCTTTGATGATGTTCCAAAACTTTAATAAATTCTACTATAAACCTATCCAGCCTGGGAGCTTTAATAAATTCTCCTGTAAACCCATTAATACATTGATAAAGAGGATTGCTTTTGCAAATAACACCTTGGGCAAATAATTAACCCCTTTCAATCAGTCAATACGTGGGACGAATAATCAAAATCTTGGAAGATCATTACAAGAAGAAATGATATGAATGGGAAGTGGAGGATTTTTGTAACCTTGCAATGATTAAGGCAATCATCTTGATAGGAGGGAGGATAAATAAATCCAGAATTTGAATTCTACAAGCTTGTATTCAATAGAATCCTTGTCACACAAATGTTGGAAGCCCCTTGGTTTCAAGGGAGGTATTGTGCATAATTTTTTTTTTAACAAGAAACAACTTTTCATTGATAAAATGAAAATGAAACAACAAAATATACGGAAATACAAGGAAACAAACTCCAAACAGAGCGAAAACGATAAAGAAAATCGCAAAGGGGAAATAAAAGCATTCCAACGATTACAAATTACACTAGGAGAATAAGAATCAAATGATTTAGGTAAGGAACACCAAAGCAAAGCCTTGAATTTAACCAAATTGAAGCATTCAGCTAAAGATTTGCGTTTTCCTTCGAAAATACGCTGATTTCTCTCAACCAAACTTCTGATAATAAGGCTTTAACAGAATTCCTCCATAAAAGAAAAATTCGAGCCTTGAAAGGTGGACCACCAAGTAGATGCTCAACGTTACTTCTTGAATCTTTGGAGAAGACCCAAAACAGATTAAAAATTTGGAATAAGTAGAACTAGCAAGCCAAAGTATACTTTCAATTAAAAAATAGATAATCTTGAGAATCTTTTTTTTTGGACAAGAAACAACTTTTCATTGAAAAGATGAAAAGGAATACAAGTTCTAGGAGAAACAAACTCCGAAAGGAGTGAACAAAAGTAAAAAGAAAACAAAATGAGAGGATCAAAAGGGATGAATACAAGCATCCCAATTGTTGCAAATAGAAGATGCAAAATAAGAATAAAAAAGACTAAAAAGTAACACCATTGAGAAGTCCTAAATTTAGCAATGTTGAAACAATCGACCGACGACTTTCTTTTGTCTTCAAAAACCCTTTGATTTCGTTCAAACCATAGCTCATAGAACAAGGCCTTAATAGCATTTGTCCACAATAAGGAGCCTCAAATTTCAAGATGGACCACAAAGAAGCTGAAGGAGATTGCAGCTAGAAATCTTCAAGAAAACCCAATAAAGATTGAAGAGAGAAAGTAGAGAAAACTAGCAAGCCTTGGTATAGGCACAATGAAAAAAAATATGATTTTGAGACTCTTCATTTGCAAGGCAGAGAAAGCAAATGCTTGGAAACAAAGCCATACTTGGTAATTTCTTATGCAAAAAATCAGCAGCATTAATATGGCCATTTAGCAAAATCCAAGCGAAAATACTGCATTTTCGGGACAGTTAGACTTCCACAAGGCTGAAAACAATTCTTTAGAAATAGACCCTGAAGTAGAAAGATGCTTATTCAGTGATTTAATCGAAAAACAACCGGAAGGCTCTAAAATCTAACACATCTTGTCCTCAAAATCATGAGGACAAATGGTGCTAATAAAAGACAAGAGGGTACAAAACTTCAAAGACTCTTGATCGTTAAGATTCGCTGGGTATCAAAACTCCAAGCTTGATGATCTTGATCCCAAAAAATCAGCTACAGCCCCCTTTGGATGTCTAACCACTTTATATAAACGAAGAAAAACAGAACATAAAGGAGAGAAAGCTACCCAAATATCATTCCAAAAGGAAACACACTTACCATTACCAATTTTGAACCTGTAAAGTGAACTGCATTGTTTCCACAACTTTGTGATGTTGACCCATGGGCATCTCACACCCACTGGGCTTAGAAGTAGAATTCCAATAAAAAGAATCGGTTCCATAGATGCTGGCCACAAGCCTTCTCCATAAAAAATCGTACTCATGGAAAATCTCCTACCCTATTTCGAAAGGAGAGCTCAATTTTTTCATTTTAAGCCTCCTAAACCAAGGCGTCCATCTTCTATAGAGCAAGAAGCCAAATCGCATCAAACTAAATGGCTTAACTTTGCATCCTTTGACCCTTCCCAACAAAAATTTTTGAAGAACCTTTTCAATATGAGAATGAACACAAAAGGGCATTTGGAATAGAGATATATAGTAAGAGGGAAGGTTGGATAATACTGAATTACACAAAATTTGACGACCCCCTCAAAAGAGATGAAAATTCTTCCATTTAGCTACCTTCTTCTCTATCTTTTCAATAACTAGGAACCAAAAGTCTTTAGATTCAGGATTTCCTCCAAGAGGACCTAAATATAAAATGGGGAGACATTCATTTTTACAATGAAAGTTTGCAGCCACTTGAGAAACCCTTGAAGAGGGGATATGCACTCCACATATATACGTCTTTTTCCAATTAACCTTCAATCCGGAGAGCCATGTGAAGGCGTCAATAGCTTTAATCAATAAATTCAATATATCCTCATTATTTTTGCAAAATAGTAACGTATCATCAACAAACTGAAGGTGAGAGACATGAACAAGCTCACTACCCACCAGAAAACCATCATAAAGACCAATGGAGTGCAAATTTGCCAGCATACTACTTAGCACATCACTGATTAGAATGAAGAGGAATGGAGAAAGAGGATCACCTTGGCACAGACCTCTAGAAGCCTGAATTCGTACCCTAGGTCTTCCATTAATAAAACTAGAGAAGGTGGGATCCCGAACACAACCCATAATCCATGAAAGCCATTTAGAACCGAAGCCTTTATGAAATAAAATTGCTTCCAAAAAGTCCCAATCCACCATATCGAACATCTTCTCAAAATCAAGCTTCAATATCCAACCTTCTCACTTTCTAAGTCTATAACACTCCACCATCTCATTGGCAATTAAAACTGAATCCAATATATTCCTTTCTTCAATGAAAAACACATTGATTTGGAGAGATTGAGGAAGAAATTACCTTCTTGAGACATTCCGCTAGAACCTTGGCTGATACTTTGTAAATAGAAGACAAAAAACTTATTGGTCTAACGTCCTTCACAGAAGAAGATTTGTCCTGTTTAGAGATAAGACAAATGAATGTTCCTTTGAGACTTGAATTAACATGACCATTTTTGTAGAATTCATCAAATAACCTCAAGAAGTCAAGTCGAAGGAGCTACCAATGCTTCAGGTGGAATTCCGAAGTAAAACCATCAGGCCCCAGAGCCTTATTCTTACCAAGACCTCTTAGAGCCCAAAGGATTTCAGATTCATCAAAGCACCTTTCCAACCAAGATCTAGAAGTTGAGGAGATAGGACGCCATTGAAGACTGAGGGAACAAAACAGTGTGTAAGACTTCTACTATATAGAGGGAATGGAAGAAACCAAATAATTTCTAGGGGCGGATTTATGAAGGGACTAGGGGGCACGTGCCCCCCCTAGATTTAGAGTTATTTCATTATATATATATATACAAATCCAAATTAATAACCAATTCAATTGGTAGCTCAGTGGTAGAAATGTCTTGAAAAAGTCTTTGTGCCCCCTCTGGGCATGGGTTCAAGTCCCACTGTGTGCCTATTTCTAAATAATTTTATTTATTTTATGTTTGGTGCCCCCTTTGACTAAAAATCCTGCATTCGCCCCCGATAATTTCTACCTCAATGGCCAATTGAGTTACTAGAGCTTCCCCATTGCTAGTCACCAATTCAGAAATCATGGCTTTTCTTTTTCTTGCAGAGATATAACGATGAAAAAACAACGAGTTTTCATTACCTTCTTTCAACCAATGAATTTTACATTTTTGAAGTAAATCCCTCTCTTCCAGCATATAGGTATTGAGCAAATCAATATGGAGAGAGCTTCTAAAATTCAAATCTTCTATAGAAAAAGCCGCAATCTCCTCCTTGGCATCCAAATTCACAAGATTGACTAAGAGATTCTGTTCTTTAGCTTCTGCTGCAACTCAGTATTCTTACTCCACTGGCTGATTCTAGATTTTAGCTTTCGAAGCTTAAAATGAATGGCAAAACCAGCCCAACCATAGGCAGTATCTGACATCAAACAAGCTTCAATAAGATCATTACATTCTTTATTAGAAAGCCAAGAATTAAAGAAACGAAAGGGGACAAGGGCCCCAATGGAAATTCACCAACTCAAGAATAATGGGGAAATGATCAGAGTCGTTCGACATGCTCTTGAAGCTCGAGAATTGTTAAAAACAGAATCTCATTCTGATGAAATAAAAAATTGATCCAATAAAGAATGCGCCAGCCAAATACCACTTCTAGACCAAGAGAAAGAGCCATTTTAGAGAGGAATCTCCAAAACCCCCAATTCTTCAATAAGATCATTGAATTTCCTCATACTTCTAATTTCTTTTGAACTACTGGATCGTTCTAATTGAGAACATGCTTGAAGAACCTTGGAGATGTTCATCCAATCATCATGAGCACAAAGCCTATTTACCACCATTGTCTTTTCCCAATTGGCCTGTAAAACCTCTGATTCTTTTCTAACCCCAAAAACACTGAGAGGAAACTACAGGTTTCAATCCCTTCATAGGCCCTTTTTTCTTTTGAAATGAATCTAAATTATAAGGAGGAGGAGCTTCAACTTGAGGATGAGAGATATTTAGAGCTTCAGCAACCGAAGGAAGGAGAGAATAATCAAACGTGACCATATTCTCCCTAGGGCTAGCAAGAATCTCAGATAAGTTGGAAACATAATCCTTAAGCATTTGCCAAAATGAGACCCAGCCAACCTTATTCACCAGATTTGGGACCACAACGCTTTTTCTTCCCCCAAAACGTAGCCAAATTACACATTCCAAAAACCAGCCAGAAAAAAAAGAGAATTTTTGAAGACGGCGAGTCCCATACTGATCCCTTTCTTGCTGAAAGAAATGGTGAGTGACAAGGAGATGAAGTATTTTGACAAATACATCCTCCAACCAAAAGATGAAAAGGCACTCCGACTTTCCTTTCAGCATCTTCAATAAAATGGATTCCACTGCTTTCCTAAATACAAAAAAAATTATTTCCAACTCTGCAACTCTTGACTTCCATCTCCATAGAACAAAGCACAAAGAAGCAAAACTTCAATAAATAAATCCGAAGATTACTAAACCAGATGATCTGAGTATCAAAATCTGCATAACACAAAACACATGCCGAAGGCAACAAAGATATATAGGGTTGCTTTTTCTGAAGATAATCTGCAATATTCAGATGACCAAATAGCAAGATCCACACAAAAATATTCACTTTTCGAGGGCTCTATGAATTCCACAAGGCTCAATACAATCCCTTTGGGAAGGAAGACTAAGCAGTAGAAAGGTGTTTGGACAAAGAACTAACTCAGAAACACATTGAAGGTTCAAGCCTCCAAAACAATTTAT
The DNA here is from genome assembly GCA_026257165.2 of Telfairia occidentalis. Lineage (NCBI taxonomy): Eukaryota > Viridiplantae > Streptophyta > Magnoliopsida > Cucurbitales > Cucurbitaceae > Telfairia > Telfairia occidentalis. Next base: position 133,745 of record JAOANK020000006.1, read on the forward strand.
CCTCTTCAGTTTTCAGCACCACTGAATTAATCAAGGATAAAAGAGATAAGAACTTCATAGACTCGATTTCTTTTAGATTTCTTCGTGAAGAAAACTCCATGAAGAAATATTAGAGTCCCAAAATTCAGCAACTGAACCATTGGAAAAAGAAATTACATTGCAAAGATTTGAGAACATCACTTTTAAGGGAGAATCATTAACCCAAGAATCATGCCAAAAGAAAATTCTTTGACCATTACCAACTTTAAATTTCCAAAAGGAATGAACTTGTTTCCAATGCTTGGAAATATTGTTCCAAGGGCATCTCAAACATCCATGAGGCTTGACAATTGAGTTCCAATTAAAAGAATCAGTACTATATATACTAGGAATACCTTCCTCCATAAAGCATTAGTCTCAAAGCAAAATCTCCCACCCCATTTTGCATGAAGAGCTTTATTTTTCCATTATAAGCAACCAATGCCTAGGCCACCAGCTTCCATGTGTTTGGAAACTAAATCCCAGCGAGCAAGATGATTAGCATTGGATGAAGCTAAACCTTGCCAGAAGAAATTCCTCATATACTGTTCAAGCTGAGAACACCACTTGAAGGCATATTAAACAAGGACATATAATAAGAAGGCAAATTGGCAAGCACCAAACTACATAAAGTAAGCCTACCACCACGGGAGAGATGAAATTTCTTCCACCTTTCCAATTTCTTCATGACTTTTTCCATAATAGGCAACTAAAAAGTCTTGGATCTAGGAATACCTCCCATAGGCATGCCCAAATAAGAAATTGGAATTCCAATTTGCAATTAAAACGAGATGCCATCAACGAAACTTTGGAAGGAGGAATGTTGATGCCACAATAGAAGATTTATTCCAATTTACCTTCAACCCTGAAATCCATTCAAAAGCCTCCACCGTTTTGATCAAAGAAATCAACATATCATCATTATCTTGGCAAAAAAGTAAAGTATCATCAGCAAATTGGAAATGTGAGATATGAAGAGTTATTGCCCACTAAAAAACCTTCAAATAGCCCTTGAAGATGCAAATTACCCAACAAACTAATCAAAACATCTCCAACAAGGAGAAATAAAAATGGAGAAAGAGAATCTCCTAGGCATAACCCCTCTAAAGCGTGGATTCTTCCTTTCGGTTCACCATTGATGAAAATAGAGAATTTCGGGTACTTAATACAACCACAAATTCATGCAACTCGTTTTGCTTACAACCACAAATTCGCTTAACCCATTTAGCTCCAAAGCCTTTGAAAGAGAGTACCAATTCAAGGAAATTCCAATCAACCATATCAAAAGCCCTCTCAAGGTCAAGCTTCACTAACCAACATTTCTTATTTTTGAGCCTATATTATTCAACAATTTCATTGGCAATTTAGATAGAATCTAGAATATTTTGACCTTCTATGAAAGCACTCTGATTTTGTGAAATTTTGGAAGGCAAAACAATCTTAAGACGCTGTGCAAGTACTTTAGCCATAACCTTGTAGATAGAAGTAATAAGACTGATAGAACGAAAGTCTTTAACACCACTTGAATTGTCCTTTTTGGGAATAAGGCAAATAAAGTTCTCCTTCAAACAAGAATTAATATGGCCATTTCTAAAAAACTCCTCAAAGAAACGAAGGAAATCAGAACGAAGATGCTGCCCAAAATTTTAACAAAAATTCTGATGTAAATTCTTAGGGCTTCGGAGCCTAATTTTTCCCCAAGCCTTTTAAAGCTGATTAAGATCTCTTCCTCCTCGAATTTTCTCTCCAACCATACTCTGTGAACAGATGAAATGGGCCTCCAAAACAAACAAATAGGAACAAAACGTCGGGAGCCACTGCTAGTGTACACATTCGGATAAAAATCAATAATTTCCTTCTCAATGGCTGGCTGGTTGATCAAAACTTCTCCCTGGACACAAATAATTTCAGAAATTAAGGTCTTACGCTTCTTAGCCGCAAGATAACAATGAAAAAAGCTTTAGTTTTCATCCCCTTTCTAAAACCAATAGGTTTTACTTTTCTGAATCAAATGTCTTTCTTCAATTACGTAGACTTTCATCAAGTCAATTTTAAGAGAGATTCTTCTCTTACAATCTTCCGTGGATAAGAAAAAAGATTTTTTTTTTTTTTTTTTGATATGAAACGATAAGAGATTTCATTGATATAAGTGAAATACAAAATGTTAATCCCAATTACAAAAAGTACTCCCAGCTGTTAAGAAGAGAAGTAAGGGAGTAATTACAAAAGGGGGGTGATCTTTTGCACCAAATGAGGGCCAAATGAAGAATGGCACAACTGACAGTATCGGAGTTTCGCTCTTTGCCTTGGAAGATACGAGAGTTGCGT
>JAOANK020000006.1:145080-174034 GCA_026257165.2 Telfairia occidentalis
ATTAAGTGTTATATATATGAATAGGGATTCATATTCGAAAAAAGTTTTTTCGAAAACCAGGATGGGTGGTAAAATAATATTATTTTAATATTTGATATTAAAATTTTTTAATTTAAATTAAAATTGTTTTAATTTAAATTTATAGTTTTTGTTTTTGATTTATGAAATTAAAAATTAAAAATTAAAAGAAAAAAAAAAGAAAAAAGAAAAGGAAAATGAAGAGAAATCTCCATCTTTTACCACCTCCCATTTACTTGATTCATCATCAACATGGGTGTCAATCCATGGTGAAGTAGTTGTGCATGAAATCCTCTATAAGAAGAGGTCATTTTCGTGCAAGAAGAGGATAGTGAACAACATCAATTAGCTCCCAAAAGGTTTGGTGTTCAAAGGTTGACCAAGAACTACCTCCTCCCATTCCCTCTCAAATTCACCACGATTTTGGATCCCACCATCTGTTCTAAGGTCGGAGAATAGCTGAGAAGACTCTAGTGGTGATCCGAGAGGTGATCGTGACCTAATCCGTAGAGAAACGGGAGAGAATTTGAGCTTCAAAGGTATGTTTTCTAATTCTCTATTTTTCTCAAGTTAATAGCATGATTTTATCCATTATATTAAGTTAATTAGGGTGCAATTCGATCTATTCCGCTGAGCATGCATGTCTATCTATCCTTCAATAGAGACAATCTCCCACATAACCAAATGTGACCCTCCCTCCTCCCCCACCCCTTTCCCACCAGGAAACCCTTATAAGCTTTTCCAAAGTCTTACTCACCGACTAAAATCCTAAAAAGTGACAAATAATAAGAAAGGATTCCACTCAAAACCGACTGGATGAGGGTTTGCCCCCGCTTTGAAAAGGTCGTCTTCCAACTCACAAGACGTTTTTGGACCTTCTCACTAATTAGATTCTAGAACAAACCATTATAGGGATTACTTCCCAAGGTAAGTAGAGGGGAGAGGGCCCACCTTGCAACCCACCCGAAAGGCTCAGGCACACAACTTAGGAGGGTTACAATTGATGCCCATGATTTCACTTTTGCCCCTATTTATCTTAAGGCCTGACATGGCTTCAAAGAAAGGTAGAAAACTAATCAAATTATCAAAGGAGCTTTCACAGCTAGAACAAAAGAATTCTTTTACATTGTTTTAAGGACAAATTTTGGTCTAGTATTGTGTTCGAATCAAACTATTGAACCACTAGAAAGTTTGGCGAACTTTGAATTTGCCTTTCATCAAAAAGACGCAAATAACCTGTGTTTGATCATCAACAAAAGAAACAAACTAAATATATGAAGTTTATTTGGGTGGTCCATCATGTATAGAAGCTTGAACACTACTTCTAGACTTCAAAGAAAGTTCGCCAATTGGGCTTTGTCCCTTAATATATGCCATTTATGCCTTAGAGAAGGACATTGACCACCTGCTTCTACATTACTCCTTTGCTTGAACGGGTTGGATCTTCATCAAGAATGAGTTTAATATTAACATCTGCTTTCCTAGAAATATTAATAATTGGCTGATGGAAGCTATTCTGGGCTCAGTTTCAGGGGTAAATCCAAAGTTTTGTGGTTAAATGCAGTAAGTGTGACCCTTTGGCTGGTGTGGAAGGAGAGAAACTAAAGGATTTTTTAGGATAATACCAACTCTTTAGAGCATTTTGTTTATAGTATACAACATTTGGCCTCATGGTGGAGCCCAAATCACAAAGAATTTTCTTCTTTATACAACCTTTCCATGATTATTTTGAATTGGAAAACTTTTTTGTAATTACTTTTTTTTTGGGAGCTCTCTCTACGGGGCCCCCAAGATGTATCTTCTCTCTTTTGAATATACATATGCGTCTCTTATAAAAAAAAAAAAACAAAAAAACAAAATATCCAAGTCCAGAGATGTTTTTGATTTTTGAAAGACCCCATACATTGATATGAATCAATGAAAGAGGACTTGAAGATTTATATGCAATGTGTGGATAAGAAGTTTAAGCATGCTTGGCAAATTGACAAATCTTCTGGTTGAATCGAATGAATTTTATTCTTCAAAAGATTGGTGAACAATTTGGAAAGATACAAACAATTAGGATAATCTAACTTATAATTTTTTGAACAAGAAACAACTTTTTATTGATATGATGAAAAGATACAAGTTCAAAGTGAAACAAACTCCAAAGAGGAGTGAAAAAAGCAAAAATAAAACAGAAATTAACAAGGAAATATAAAAGCATTCCAATTACAACAAATGTCCAAAGGAGAATAAGACTCAAAAAAATTGGAAAGAGAGCACCATGTGGAAGCCTTGAATTTAGCGGTAGCAAAACAATCTACCCAAAGTTTAGATTTGCCTTCGAAGATCCTCAAATTCCTTTCCATCCATAATTCATAGCAAATAGCTTTAATTGAGTTAATCCATAATAAATTGCTTCGAGAAGAGAGTGAGAGCCCACAAAGAAGTTGTAGAATATTAGATTGTGATTCATTGTAGAACACCCACTACATATTGTAAGCTGCAAATAATGACCAAGAGGCTTTGGCATATTTGCAATAAAACAGAATATGAAACTTGCAATAAAACAGAATATGAAACTGACTTTCAGAGGCTTCATAACACAAACAAAAAATAGAAGGCTGTATAACAGAGTATTGAAGCTTCCACTGAATTGAGATGGCCATACAGCAAGATCCAAGAGAAGATATTAATTTTCTTGGGACTCTTTGATTTCCATAAAGTAACAACTAAATCTTTGGGCAAAGGCTCAGCTGAATTAAAGAACTTGGTCATGGATTTAATTGAGAAAATACCAGATTGATCAAGAGACCATCTTATCTTGTCATCCTCCATCTTAAGAGAAACCGAATTTAAAAGAGATAAAATGATATCATGCTCATAAAACTCTTCTTCCTTCAAGCTTCTACGAGTTTCAATATTCTAGCAAGCACAAATAGGATACCAGACTTCACTAACAAAACAAAAGGGCTGAGCAACAACCCTAAATAGCAATGGAAAGTTGACAGCCAAAACTGAGTTATTTAACCAATTATCATGCCAAAAGAGGATACGCCTACCATTTCCCATAGAAAACCGCAGATGAGGCTTCACTGAGTTTCAAATGCTTGAAATACTAAACCAAGGACATTTGGAACTAACAAGAGTCTTCCTTCCAACGTGCCAATTAAAAACATCAGAACCATATAAGCTTAGAATGACCTTCCTCCCAATTGCATTTGGCTCATTAAAAAACATCCAGCCCCATTTTGCAAGTAAAGCATGGTTTCTCCATTTAAGCCCTCCAATTTCTAAGCCACCAAATTCCAAAGGCAAGAAGGTTGCATTCCATTGAACCAAATGATTTAGAGGGCCATCAAATTCTCCATCTCAGAAAAAATTTCGAATAATACGCTCCAGTTGATCTAAAATTTGTGTTAAAGAAGTCCTCAAAGATGGTTACTCATTATTAATTCGTCTATCATTTATTAATGGAAAGCACCTTTGGGTTTCCAATATCTATGGGCCCACTGATTACCGCGAAAGGAGGTATCTTTGGGACGAATTACGATCTATTTATGGACTTTGCGACTTACCTTGGTGCCTTGGTGGTGACTTTAATGCAATTAGATGGTCCTTCAAATGGTCTTCAGAGGGATTTTCTATGAGAAGTATGAATAAATTTAATAGCATCATCGAGGAGTTGCAGCTGTTGGAAATCCTGCTCTCAAACAGTAAATTCTCGTGGTTAAGGAAGGAAATCGCCCTATTATGTCTCTGTTGGACAGATTTTTCATCTCCAAAGAATGGGGAGATATTTTTGTAAATGTAAGGGCCTCTAGAGCAGTTCGCCCTACCTCGGATCATTTTCCTATTGTGCTGGAATCAAGGAATTTTCAATGGGGGCCTTCCCCCTTCCGTTTCTTTAATTCTTGGTTGAAAGAATCTGAATGTGCCCCTCTTGTTAAAAATGCTTTGGAAGGTGATTCTTCGTATGGATGGGCTGGTTTTGTTATCAGTAATAAACTTCGGGGTTTGAAATCAGTTATTAGTCAATGGAATGTTCATAATGAAGCAAAGAAGAAGGAGCTGGAAAGACATTTTTTTTCAGAAAATGCCTTATTAGACTCAACGGAAGAAGACTCAAGTTTAACTTCAGAAGATATTCTTCTCAGATCTTCTTTTCGAAAAAATTTGATTACTATTTATATTTTGGAGGAGAGAAATCTTATTCAAAAAAGTTAGATCCATTGGCTCAAAGAAGGTGATGAAAATTCTGGATTCTTCCACATATTTTTAGCAGCCAAGAAACGAAAAGCTCTTATTTCGGAGTTGGTCAACTATCAGAATGAATGCATTATCAATCAGCAGGACATTATTAAGGAAATTGTTGAGTTTTATACTAATCTTTACTGCGGAGGTGATCATTCTTGTTTCACTCATGCTATAGCTTGGAGGCCCATTTCTCTTGAAGCTAAGACAAATCTGGAAAGGAAGTTTGAGGAGTTGGAAATTTTAAGTGCTTTGAAGAATTTGGGGAAGAATAAAGCTTCCGGTCCTGATGGGTTCACTACAGAATTTATTATTCATTTTTGGCAGTACCTCAAACCAGATTTCTTAAGGTTGTTTGCAGCATGTTTTAAGAATGGTCATGTGAATACTGCTGTGAAGGAAAATTTCATATGTCTCATTCCAAAAAAGGAACAAGTTTCCAGAGTTGAAGACTTTAGACCTATAAGTCTTTCAACTTCTACCTATAAGGTTCTAGCTAAAGTACTTGCTGACCGTATAAAAGGGGTTATGTCTTCAACTATTGCTGAAAATCAGAGTGCTTGTATCGAAGGTAGACAGATTCTAGATCTTATTTTAATTGCCAATGAGCTTGTGGGAGAATACAAATTGTGTAAAAAACGAGGATGGATTCTTAAACTCGACTTTGCCAAAGCCTTTGACATGGTTAATTGAGATTTTTTAGAGATGGTTCTATATCAAAAACGTTTTGGTTCCCGCTGGATTAAATGGATTAGGGGATGTATCCGTCATCCTAAATTTTCCATCTTTATTAACGGAAGGCCTCGTGGTAGAATTAAGGCTTCTAGGGGTCTTCGTCAAGGTGATCCACTCTCTCCCTCACTCTTTTTATTGGTTGCTGATGTTTTAAGTGGAATGCTGGATTTTATTCATTCAAAGGGGATCTTTGAAGGTTTTGTAGTTGGAAATGCTAATGTACATATCTCCCACCTTCAATTCGCGGATCATACGTAGCTCTTTTGTAAAGATGATGATGGTATGTTGAAAACTTTGATTGATTCAATGGCGGCCTTCAAATGGCTCTCAGGTTTGAAAATTAATTGGGCTAAATCCTCTATTTGTGGAATTAATAGTTTGCCCTCTCGAGCTTCGCAAGTGGCTCTTTCGTTGAAGTGCGAGTTGGAGGACTTCCCTATATCTTATCTAGGTATGCCTTTGGGGGGAAATCCTAGATCTTTGGATTTTTGGCAGCCAGTTGTTGAAAAAATTAGGAAAAAGCTAGATAAGTGGAAAATTTTAATCTATCTAGTGGAGGCTGTCTCACTTTATGTAATTCAGTGTTATCAAAAATCCCAATGTACTACATGTCATTATTTCTTCTTCCTAATCATGTTCGTTCTGCTATTGAAAGGATTCTTCGAAATTTTCTATGGCAAGGCAATGGCAAAGGTAATCTTTGTCATTTGGCACGATGGTCTATTGTCTCTCTCCCTTTGGAGAATGGCGGTCTTGGCATAGGTGGTCTCAAACAGAAAAATCATGCTCTTCTTGCTAAATGGGGTTGGCGTTTCACTCAAGAGTACTCATCTTTGTGGAGGAAAGTGATTCTCAACATTTATGGTGTTGACACCTTTAATGGGCATCCTGGGCTCATCCCCAGAAGTAGGCCAAATTGTCCGTGGAAGAATATTGAAAAGATTTGGGCTTCAGTTAAGCACTTCGCATCTTTGAAGCTTGGTAATGGTTGCATAATCTCCTTTTGGCATGACTTATGGCTGGATGTCTCTCCTTTGAAAACCACGTTTCCAAACCTATTCAAGGTAATATCTAACCCTCATGGCTCGGTTAATTGTGCTTGGGATGCTGATGTAAGGTCTTGGAAATTTGAAACTAGAAGAAGCTTGAAGGATATGGAAATGATTGAGTTTCCATCCTTGCTGTCGCTTTTAAATTCAGTAGCTTTAAAAGAAGTTCCAGATTCTCTGGTCTGGAAAGGGGATTCTTCTTCAGGCAATTTTGTCAGATTCTTTTTCAATTAGACTCACAAAGCAGATGATGTCTTCTAGTTCCTTGTCTAAGGTTCTCCATTCAGCTCTTTGGAAGTCAAAAAGCCCAAAAAGAATTAATGTTTTCATATGGGTCTTGTGTTTTGGCAGCTTGAACACTAATGATATTTTGCAGAAGAAGCTTCCTTCTTCCTCCCTCCAACCTTCGGTGTGCGTTTTATGTTATTGTGCAGCAGAAAGTCTTGATGACTTATTTTTTAGATGCAATTATGCCTTGGCTTGTTGGTTCTCTCTATTCCAAATATTCAATTTCAATTGGGTCTTTTCTTGTGACCAAAGGAGCTCTTTCACTCAACTTTTCAAAGGGCTTGCTCTCTCATCTTTTGGTCACCTCCTTTGGATTAATGCTATTAAAGCTCTTTCTTCTGAATTATGGTTCGAACGTAATCAAAGGATTTTTTAAGCAAAAAGCAGGTCTTGGGTGGATTGTTTTGATTCGGCAAAGCTCAAAGCCTCCCACTGGTATTCCTTATACAAGATTTATCCGTCTTTTTCATTTTCAGATATTTAAAATAATTGGAATACTTTTATTAGGCTCTATAGTCTATAGTTTTGCTTTGTTTTTATTTTCACTCCTCTTGGAGTTTGTATCTTTTTGAACTATCTTTTTCATTATATCAATGAATTGTTTGTTTCTTGTTCAAAAAAGAAAATACGCTCCAATTGAGAACATACCTAAGCAGGCATTAAAAAGAGAGATAAATAATATGTTGGTAAGTTAGACAGTACTGATGAACACAATACAAGCCTTCCTCCTCGGGAGAGATTGAAGCGTTTCTACTTTGAGAGTTTCTTCTGCATTTTTTCCATAATAGGATACCAAAAAGAGAGAGAACAAGGCTTTCCTCCCAAAGGCATGCCTAAATAAAAGATAGGAAGAGATTCTAGCTTACACTTTAGTCTCAACGCCATTTGAGAAGACCAATCAATAGGAATATGAATGTTGCATAGGGACGTTTTATCCCAATTCACCTTTAAACTTGAAATCCATTCAAAAGTCTCAATGGTCTTAACCAAAGAGATGAGCATGTCATCATTATCCTTGCAAAATAGAAGAGTATCATCCAAAAAGTGTAAATGAGAGATATGTTCTACATTATGACCCACAATAAAGCCTTCGAAGAGTCCACTAGAATGAATATTATCTAACATACTGCTCAAGACATCCGCAACTAATATAAAGAAGAGAAGAAGAAAGTGGATCTCCTTGTTTTAATCCTCTTGAAGCGAGAATTCTTCCTCTAGGCCAACCATTAATAAAAATTGAATGCTTAGGATTTCGAACACATCCACGAATCCAAGAGATCCATTTAGGGCCAAAATCTTTCTGATGAAGAACTATTTCCAAAAAACTCTCAATCAATTCAAACAAAAGCTTCCTCGAAGTCAAGTTTTAGAATCCATCCACTTTTTTTCCCAGTTTGTAATCCTCCACCATCTCATTAGCAATAAGGATAACCTAACTTATAGAAACAACATATGTCATTATCGTTATTGACAGACGAATTGAAATGGGTGCTGGAATAGAAGAAGACAGATATGAAACCTTGGATGGACTTGTTATTGAACTTTGATCATTAATGAGAAGTTAGAGCTCAAAACTAAGTTTAACACTGCCAATTATCTTCCCCGATTCCAAATCCTGAAAACAATGCAAGTTTGGACATAATTTAGTCATACAGTTAAAATCCCTTGTCAATTTATTTATTGAAAGAAAATTACAATCTAAGTCTGACATATGCAAGATAGAGTTTAGATATAAACTGTGTAACTCTAATGGAACTTGTCCTAGCTCTTTTCAAGAAGGAGCCATCAACAATTTCCATAGAAGAATTGGAGGTGCTGGTTTGATAGTTATGAAACAAGGCTACATTTTCGGTGATGTGATCTGAAGCTCCAAAGTCTACAATTCAGGGCTTCGCTTCGCCCTTGGTAGTTGTTAAGGCAATAGGCACATAACTCTATGCTACCAGCTTTCTGTACTGTGTGACCAAGACTTCTTTGTGGTACTTCTATTTCGGAGGGAGTTGGCTTTACCTCCATGCTTCCTTTCATATTTGTCAATGATGAAGAGGAATCGAGAAGAAGGCAAAGAGACAATGATTGGTACTTTAATGATGAAGATCTCTAGTGAGAACCTAAAAAAAAAAATCAACTCAACACAATGTAGACCTACCAGCAGAGACGAATCAAATCTTGAAAACTGAATCAAAAATGATTCGGTCGAAGGATTCTCTTGAAAGCTGAACCAAAATTTGTTCAGCTAAAGGATTCAAACTAGACTAGTGACCAATGGCAGTTTGAGGTGACGGAAAATTGTGGCAAGGTAACCGGCAAAGACGATAGAATTATTATTATTATTATTATTTTGGCAAATTTCTCAGATATTTCACCCCAACTAGATGAAGGCAACACCAAATGCAAGGTTAGGCCTTAGCAACAGTAGCCATGCCTAAACCTAGGAAGTGCTGTCGAAAAAGAGATTGCGCCAATGAAATGTGGCAGCTAGGGTTTTGGATGGCTAGAGTTCTAGATCTTATATCATATTTTCAAAGAGAAAAATAAATAGCATTGTAAAATACCCAAAAGAAAGGTTAAAAGAGTAAACTATCTAACTAAGCACTAAACTTTTAAGGCAAAGATTCTATGAGCTAATGATTCCAAGGGTAATTCTTCCAAAAATTTGGCTTGAAAGAAACCAAAGAATTTTTTAAGATAAGTTTCTTGACTGGGAAAAATGTTTTGATATTATCAGGATTAAAGTTGCTCGTTGGTATTCTCTATCTAAAGTCTTTGATGCCTAATCATTTTTTGATATTTGTTCTAATTGGAAGGCCTTTTTGTAATCTAGTTTCTTTTATTTTTTATCTCATTTTCTTTAGTGTCTATTCTTGGTAGACTTCGCTCTAGCTATTCTCTTTAATTTTTTAATTATTAATGAAAAAATTTGATTCTTGTTAAAAAAAAAACAAAAAAAAGATATAATAAATCTTTCTTAAAAGGTTATTTAGAAGAATACCCTTACTTTGACCCTCATTTTCAACAAAGATTTTTTCCAATAAAACTTGAATCATAAATTCCAGAAAGTGAAGTAATTGGCAACACAAAAGAAAGTAGAGCATTAAGAACCCTGACATCCTATGGAATATAGAAAATAAATTTAGAAAATGTAACCCAATTTATTACCGGTCTAATTGGAAGTCCTTTAGAATTGTGGATTAGTGCTGGTGAAAATGATACAGGAGGCTTAACAAGCTTGAAGTCTCCAATTCTTCCTTCTGCCTTAGCTTCCATAAGAGTTTGTTCACTATTTCCATTTTCTTCCCCAGTTAAAATTTGGAGATGTTTTGGGTGGTGGAACTTGCAGTTAACACCAAATTTGCAATTTCCAGTCTTAACATAGAACTGCAGTGAAAATTTTGAGCAATATGTCAATATCCGACTTGCACCCTGAAAAGGGCTAGTAAAGAACACATGTGTGTGTGCATATGTGTGTACGTGTATATTACTGCACATAGCGGCTCGGATGGTCTCTCAGGTAATGCTAAAACATCAGATTTCTCAACACCCTGAAAATAGTTATAAGATAGTATTATATCAACAAACGATAAAAGAGTACTCAAGACAAAAATATAGCTTGAAGACCTCAAGTTTATACAACTTACCACAGAATCAGATCTGTCTTTAGGGTGATTGAACTTGCACCTTGAACCAAATTTACATCTTTGAGTTTTCAAAAAGTACTGCAGGAGTTGAAAAGGTCGTGAAGTAGTGCAGGTAAAATAAATGCTTATTACTTCAAAATGAGATGCAAAAGAGAAATTATTTCAAATAGAACTCACAGGACAATCTGGCTCCCCAAGTCTTTCGGGAAGATCTTCACTATTAGCTATTTGTGGGACCTAAATAAATTGTAGAGGAGATGAACAGAAATCGAAAAAGCAAGCTTAGAATCAGAAGTGCAAGGTACCTTCAGACTACAAGTGCAAAAGAATTCGGGAAACAAATATATATTAACATTGATCATATCCATTATTTATCGTGTTATAATATAAAGAACAATTTGGCGACTCATTTCATCAATTTATTTCATAAGGGATTCAACTTGACACCATAATGGTGACTCTGAAACCTAACCATAGCCCACAGTTCCCCTCAGCTCCCGGCTTTCAAGCTCTCCAAAAATTCTTCTATTCCTCTAAAGCTAGATATTCCACAAAATAGAAAAGAAATTTCTTTTAGGAGAAAATAATTTCATTGATCGATGAAATATACAAAAGGGAGAGTAGGGCTCCCAACCACTAAAGGCGGATTAAAAAAACATTGAGTCGTAAGACTATAGTATTTAAAAGAATACAAATTTTTACTTGAATATAAAACATTAAAGCGAACCAAGTCAATGAATTTGTTGAAAGGAGCCATAGTTTTGTTGGGAATGCAGTCATTCCTCTTACACTAAAGGTTCCCAAAGAAAAGTCTATTAATAGCAAGCCAAAGGGCCATCTTTTCATTTTTGAAAGGATGACCCAAAGGAGCCATAGTTTTGTTGGGAATGCAGTCATTCCTCATACCCTAAAGGTTCCAAAAGAAAAGTCTATTAATAACAAGCCAAAGGGCCTTATTTTCATTTTTGAAAGGATGACCCAAGAAGACCGACACCATCAAACCATGAACATTTCCAGGTAGAGTCATAGGTCAGCCAAACGCTTCCAATATGAAGAACCAATAGTTATAGAAAAAGGTGATTACGAGATTCCAAGTCTTTTCTGCACATGATACACCAATATGGAGATAAATGAAAGGTAGGCATTCTTCTTTCAAAACAATCACTTGTGTTAATACCTTTGTGAATAAGCTCCCAAAGAAAAAATTTGGTTTTTTTTGGAAAAAGACCTTTCCATATAGCATTATAGAGACTTGACTGTGAATTTTTTTGGGGGATCCAATGGCCAACTCCAAGAATTCTCTTCGTCTTTAAGGATAACCAGAGATAGTAATTGTGAGCAGAGTGCCCATTCAAGAATATCTTCATCTTTAAGGTTCCCACGGAAGCCTAAAACTCAAGCAGTTTGTGCTTCGTCCCACTTCGAGATGGCGGGATTTATACTTGTAAGATTGTACAGCCTGTGAAAGATGGAGGCAAATAGACGTTTATCCAACCAAGAGTCATGCCAGAAAGATGAATTTGTACCATTGTTGCATATTCTTCTAATATGATCCCTCATGATGCTTATGAGGGAGAACTAGAAGATAAAGTGCCATGGAGCTTTTGTAGAGCTCCTAAGAGCAGGAAAAGGCCATAAAGAATCTGAAGGTGATAAATAGTACTTTGCTTTGATCACTTTACACCAAAGAGTGAATCATTCATGTAGGAATCTTCACAATCATTTTTTTAATTAAGAAACAACCTTTTATTGATGTAATAAAAAATTACAAAAGTTCAAACGAAACAAACTCCCAAGGGGAATGAAAGACAAAAATAAAAAGTCATTACAAGAATTAATGCGAAAAAATAAATGTGGTCCAATTTAAACTAATATGACTAGGAGAGTAAGAAGAAAATAGATTTGACAGCAAACACCAATAAGAAGCTTTAAAGATTGCTAAGTCAAATTGCTCCTCCAAAGTACGAGCCTTGTCTATTTCTCTTCAAAAATTACTGCCTTCATCGCATTGATCCATGGTAGATAAGCCTGAGGAGAGAAATTCACACCCAAAAGAAGCTGAAGAATATTTTGATCTGCTCCTTGGTGGAAACCACAATGAATATTGAAGATCTTGAAAAAGAATGCCAACAATTAAAAGTATAAGGTTATAAGTGATTTTGACATTCAGTATCTCCATTGCATAATGGGCAAACTGATGGCATAAGTGGATGAATTTCAGTGTTTAGGGCTGAATTAAGCAAAATATAGATTAAGACGTCTACTTTTATGGGGCTTTTTGACTTCCATAATGCTGAAAAAGTTTTCTTCAATTGTGGAGAAGAAGAGGATAGATGTTTAGTCAAAGAACTCACTGAGAAATCCGCTGAAGAATCAATTTTCCATCTTCTAAAAACATCATTGGATGATAATCAAAGTAAATTCAATCGAGCAACGATTCAATCTTGCGAACAAACTACTCAACTCCGCAACTTTAATATCTTTTAAATTTCTTCTAGTAAGAAAATTTCAAGAACTGGAGAAAGAATCCCAAAAATTAGAGATCGAATTATTAGGATGAGCAATCACCCTAATATAAATTAGAGAAACCCGAAGAAAGTGGAGAGTTTCCTAACCAAGTGTGATGCTGAAAAGAAATCCTGATGTCATTTGCAAGGTTATAAAGAGCTAGATAATCAATAAACTTTCACACTTCCTTGAGATATTCACCCAAGGACATCTTAAACAAGCATTTTTCATTTCCTTGGTGTGCCAGCCAAAGCCAACTATTGCCATTTGGCAAGACGGGCTAAATTCCTCTGCTTTATGTCGCCTATACCAAACCTCCCACAGGAATAGGAAGTTGCGTCTTCTCCTAATGGACATTGTGAAGGCCATCTTCTAACTTCAGACTCGCCCACAAGAAGTCTCTCAAGAGCTTTTCCAAGGTTTTGATCACCTTTGAAGACATTTTAAAGAGAGACATGTGATAGGTAGGCAAATTTGATAAAGTGGCTTGAACAAGCGAGTGCCTACCTCCCTTTGAGATGATAGAATATGGTCAACTGTGAAGTTTGTGTCAGATCCTCTCTAAAATATGTTTCCAAAACATATGTTGTTTAGGTTTCCCCCCTAATAGGAGGCCTAGATAGCAAGCCAATTTCCAATTTTGTAGCCACAAAATGATATAATATTTTCTAGATTTGTGGCTTGAATGTTTATGCCCAAAACCTCACTTTTACTATAGTTTATATTGAGCCTCGATGCTCTTTAAGAAATCGAGATAATGTCAAAAAGATGTCTAAGAGCTGATTGATCAAAGTTGAGTAAGTAGCTTAAGCAATCAGCGACCATGATGAAGAGGAAAGGTAATAGAGGGTCACCTTGCCTTAGGCCTCTTGAAGAGATAATTTTGTCCCCAGGTGTGCCATTAATAATAATCAAGTAATTTGCACTTGAGATACATCCAAAGATCAATTTCCTCCATGTGGCTCCAAAGCCTTTGGCCTTGAGAACAACATCAAGGAAATCTTAATCTACTTGGTCAAAGACTTTCGTTTTTTTTTAACAAGAAACAACTTCTCATTGATATAATGAAAAGGGAAATGTTCAAGAGATACAAACTCCCAAAGGGAGTGAAGATAAAATAAAAAATAAAAACAAGAACTAAGAAACAAATACAATCAAATAGAGATCATCCATGAAAATAATAAAATTTTAAAGAATAAGTTTAGCACAAGAAAGTCCATCAAGACTATAACTTTGAGGTTGCAAAGATTGCTCCATCACAAGAAAACTCCATCTTGAGAAGATGATTCATAGATTGGAATTAACTTTTCCGTTGCAAAAATTGCTCCATCACGAGAAAACTTCATTTTCAATCTCATCAGAACCGATGTAGAATCAAATCTGCAATAATAGCAAGATTTCTTGAATCATTTTCTAGTATCCCCTGCTCAACTTTTCCAACAAGGTCTGCTCCAATCAACAACTTTTATATAGATACCACCACCCAGCTGAGCAAATAGGGCAACAAAAGAAGCTCCAAAACCAAAACCAAAACCAACTAGCAACCCTTTTCCCAGGAGATCCTCCACACCATGGCACGACAGTTGAGCCTCGAAAATAATACCCTCTGCTAGCTCCCCATGCAGTTCAATGTCACAACCTTCAAAATTCTGCTTGAAGAATCAAGATTCTACAATAATTTGTCACTAACAGCCTTTAAAAAAGTAGAAATAAGAAAGACCATAAGAGAAGTAAATTCAGAAAATTTGTTGCCCTTCATTTCTTCGTGTCTATTTTTCGTGATGAGTGCAAAAATATCCCAAGCCTCATGGATGGAGTAGCTTGGATATGAAACCACTTTAAAGAAAGTTTCAAGGCAAAATCAGCAAACCAAGAATCATGCCAGAATAAAACTCTTCTTCCATTTCCAAATTTGAAAGACAAATAGGACTTCATCGGATTCCAGATTTTTAAAATACTCAATCGAAGAAGAGTAAGCCTTAGACTAGCCTAAGAGCTTTGAACTCCACAACAACGGATTGAAACTTGGATTCTTAAAGAAAACCAATGTTTGGATAGTGATACTTGATGAACTTCTTAATAATTAACCTCTTCTTATAGTCCCCCAAACCTAGAATGTTCCAAGATACTATTTTTAATGCTTCCATAAAGAATTACAGAATCGAAGGAAAAACAGGGAAGCATCTGCTACTCTTGTAATTAGATGGAGGGCAAAGGAATCAAAGAGATTCCTACTTTCTGAAAGTAGAGCTAAGGAGTTAAAGCTTTCTTTAAAGACGGGAAAATTTCTGAAAAAGATTCTGAAATAGGTGAAGAATTAATAATGATCTTACCAAGGAGATTCTTGAAATAAGTTATGAAGCTCATCATGAAATGATTGCTCCTTTGAATTCCATTCAACAAAATTCTCCTCCATGCTTCTATTGGAGAGTCGTAAATACTCATACTTACACACATTTCCTACTTTGTCAAAGGCTTTCTCTAGATCAAGCTTGAAAATGAGGCATTTTTTTACTTGTATGTGTTCCAATCATCAATGAGAGAGGCATCCAAAAATTGTCTACCTGATACAAAAGCAAGTTGATTTTCGGCAATGGTGGAGAGACGCACCTTTTTTAGGCGAGCACACAGGCAATGATCTTATAAGCACAAGAGATTAAGCTGATTGGTCTATAGTCTTGGACTATTTTGGCATCAATCCTATTTGGTATAAGGTAAATATAGGTCTTATTTAGGGGTGCATTAATAATACCATTTCTGAAAAAATCTTGGAACATCATTAAGATATCCAGTTTGATGGTATTCCAAGAGTTTTTGAAGAATTCTGTTGTGAAACCGTCTAGCCCAAGAGATTTGTTGGTACCCAAAGAGGACAATGCAATTAAAATCTCCTTTTTAAAAATTAAAAACGATTCCTTGCAAGGATAGGGCTTGGTCTTCATGAGTAGGTCTCTAATCTATATTTGTTGGGATGAATAAAGAATAAAATTATGAAGCCTTTATATTTCCTCATTAGTTTGTGTATTTGGTCTTGATTTTTTAGTTTTTAGTTTTATCTTTCTTTTGTTTTCAAGGAGTTTGTTTTTGTTGAATACTTGTATCTTTTCAAAAAATAAAATAAAATAAAAATTATTTCAACGAAAAGTTTCTTGTTCAAAATATAAAACAGAAAATTAAACATCAAAGAGCCCCTCCCTAGTCCCAAAATAGCGTGTGGAACTATACCTCCATCACTGAGGGACAAGGTCTATTGTGCACCAAACAAATGTCCAAAGACTCCAAAAGAAATGAATATCAAGTGTGAAAAATGGCATCTCCATAAGACGTAATCCAAATCTGCTTAAGCACATTTATATATCCCATATCAATGCAGTCCTAACATCGTAGATATCTCTGCACATGATCAGTGGCGTTGAAAGTACCATCCAAGCAAAGCATTGACCTTCTTGGAGATCCTAATCTCTCGAAAGAAAATGAAGAGAACAGATGGGAGGCATGAGGGTGTGAATTCATAAAAGATAGAAGTTTTCGAAGTATTGAGAGTCCACATATACAACATTAAAACCCATTAAGCAAAAAGTAAAAAAAGAAATATTAGAAGTTCCCTTATTGGACAACAGGAAGGAAAGCCAAAGTTATAAGACATATACAAAGAGGATATAAGTCATAGGAACAAACTTGAACAAAGACAAAGGAACGAAGAATCCTCCTAAAAACTTTAAACTTAGATGATAGAAAGTCTGAAAATTTAGAAAAGAAAGAAAACATAGATGAAATAGCCTTCCAATTGTTCATAACAGTTCCTTTCCTTTAGTTCCATTCCAACCATCAAGTCCCAGTTGAATGGATGCCAACAATATTTACTCACCATAACCTTATGTCGTGATGCCATAGAAATTTTTTTTTTGGGAAAAGACACCATTTCATTGATGTATGAAATGTTACAAAGGACTATGAAGGAGCCAATAATTACAAAAGACTTTTCCAACTATTAATAAGAGAGGTGATAATTTACACCATGTGAAGGCAGTATACGTAATAAAATCCAAAAACCATCAAAGGATCGATACTTTTCTGCGAAGATCTGAGCATTTCTCTCTAACCAAGTAACCCAAAAAAAGGACCGAGTAAAACTTTTCCAAAGATATCCTTTCTTGGATTTAAAAGGATGACCTATTAACCCCATAGCAAGGATAGATGGAGGATCTTCTAGGAGAATAATGTTCCAACCGCAGGTTTGTGCCATGTATATCCAAAATCTGTGTGCTTGTTTACAAGAGTTGAAGATGTGATGCCATAGAAAAATGACACAACCATTTAGCAAGTTCCAACGTTCTTCTTGTTTCTTTTCTTATATACACTAAAATTCACTAGAATAATGAACATTGCTTCTATAAGAAACTTTGAATCAACTATGCGTAATAAGCACTCAAGGATCAATGTTAGATGAGAGTTATGTGAAAACATGGATTGCTACCAAGGCTAGTAACTAAATAGACTCAACCTTCATCCATTATTTTTTATAGAAGGCCAATGAACCAAGTAATCCCCTTAAAATTATTATGTAGTATTCAATATCAAGTGTGCATGATATCGTAAAGCTCATTCTTCCAATATCAAGTGTGTATTTTTAAGTATTTAAAAGAACCATCAATATGGATGAGACTATTACTTAAATTTCATATAAGGGAGAGCCAAAAGAGATTTGATCCTCAAGAAATTATGGCTAAATAGCCTAAGTGTAAATCAATCATTCATTGATGGTATAAAATATTACAAAAAGGAGTGGGGAGCCAATCCCCAAGCCAAGGAGGTTACAAAAAAAAAGATTCCAATTGACCAAAAGAACATTGAGACTATAATTGGAGAAAACTTCACACCAATAAAGGACAAATAAAAGAACCAAATTTAAAAACACATCAAAAGATTTTGAGGAGTTGTAGGTTTAGATGTTCCTTTCAAGCCAAATCTTCCAAAAAAAAAAGCTCTGATGAGTTGTAACAAAAGAATCCTCTTTCATTTTTTGAACAGGTGGCCAAGCAAAAGTGGAAGTAAGTAAATCCATCACGTCGTATGTGAGTTAAAGGTGGCTAAGATGAATGACTACTATTTGTAAGTAAAGGAACGGGAGGCGAATAAGTGTCCTTGAGTTTTCTAGTGCTTACACATAGAGCACCAATTAAAGAGCTTGTATAGGGAATCTCCTTTGGATCAAATTATGGCTGTTTTATGCTACCATGGCTGAGTTCTCAAAGGAAAATTTAAATCTTTTTCAAAAATAATTTCCTGCTAGATTACCTAATAGAGTGATAGGGGTTGGTGGCCTCGGTTGTAACTTGTAAATAAACACCTTGAAGAGAGAGTGAACTTTGAAGGAATTCATAGGTTCCAAGGGCCACTGCCATGCATTAGAGGCTTCAGTGAGGTCAAATGAAATGAGAAGGTAGGTGAGGAAGTATAGTTTAATTGTTAACCACAGCTACTCTAAGGGAAGTATAGAAAAGGTATCAAATGGGAAAATTAATAAGAAACTAGTGACTAAACTAAGGTAAATATATGTAGTTTCCTTTTTCAAACAAACAAAGGTAAATGTACTTACATTTCCCTATTAGCATCCTAAAACATGACCAGTTCCTTTCCCTCAAACAACACATTGGTAGAAATAAGCATCAAGAGAGAAAACTACCCTACAACAATAAAACCATTAATGATTTGCATTGAGGTGTACTACTACTCATGCAAATGGTAGGGCCTCTGATCAACAGATCTTTTGAGGTAAAGGGAAAAAACCACAAAAGAAGACATCAACGTGATTGCAGGATTACAGAAGAAAAATATCCAAGGCTCTAGCCTCCAACAGACCTTATGAAGGAAAGAAGTTAAATAACAAAAGTCACATACATCATTATAAATGATGTTGAAGGCCTCAGAGAAGAATAGCAAAACGAGAGAATACAACACAGAAGGGAAAAACATGCATTATATCAATGATGTTGAATCCCTGAGATAATAGCTATATTCATAGAGTAAAAAATCCAAATCTGAATAGAATTCTAATGAACACTAATAGGCCACACTTGACAAGCCAGTAGAATTCCCTAAACTATTTTCTTAGCCATAAAGTAGTAGATCCATAGACCATGGCTTCCAATAATTATCCAAATATAATTCAAAATCTTCAAATCCAGAAATTACTTGAGATGCTTTCTTTACTAAATCGCCCCACATCAATTAAATTAATAGAAGGCTAGCATTGCATCACAATTTATACAAAGATGTTTCCCAGATCATAATTTAAGCTACTTAAAAGAGAAGATAATTATTAAAAATAATAATAATAATAATAATTTTTCTACATAGCATAGAGAAAAGGTGGCATTAAATACAGCAAAAAATCAAGATAATCATTCAAATTACTAACAAAAAACCCCAGACCACTCACTCTTAATTTTAAGCATATATGATAAACCTTCGAAGTATATGGCTATAAAGTATTTGTTTATTTCTCGATCAGAATTCATTTCTATAGGTATAAAAGATAGCAGTAAACAGTCACCTCTTTCCAATCTGGGATTCCACCTTCAGGAACCCAAATAGGATGGTCAAACTTGCAGCTATCTCCAAATTTACAGGTTCTTGTGAGCATATAGTGGGCACAGTCCTTCTCTCCTGGCCTCTGTGGATATACAGGCAAATTGCTTGTACTTTCAAATCTAGGACGCTTGGCTAAAGAATTTGAAGTATACCAAGCTTCACTTTGCCCCAAAGTGTTATAGGAACCCAAAACAGTCTGATCGTAGAGCACTATTGTACATAATAGACAAATGTGTACAAGAAAAACAAAGATATACGTTACTATATAAATATTTCCAAAACTACTTTTTTTTTGCTATATAGATTTAGAAATTAAATATAGTAGATTATGTAAAATAGGAAATTAAAAAAAAAACATATATAGTAAAAATAAACATCTGGATGAAGTTCTATAGAATTTAGGACCCTTGAAACTTGAATTATACATAAAATTTGTGAAAAATCATATCAATTTAAGACTGCTTCATAGTATTGTAGTGCAACTTAGTTGTGCAGAAGCAGTAAACATTAAACAACCATTACGCCAACTCCATACATAAAATTATGTATATGAAATTAGAGGGCGCATATGAATCACTTGAGATTTATAATACCATAATTCCAGTCTCCAGAAAAGAAAGATGACTTCCGTATAAAATATTTTGTTACGAAAAGCATAAGGAAATCCCACTGGCCATAACAGAGAGAACGTCCTAGAGTGAGGACTTCAATCTTTTTCCATTGGTATTGAACTCTTGCTTTGGTTGATTTCGTCCAATATGCCAAAGATATGGAAGAGAATAAAATGACTATAACATCACTTCTTTATCCGCCCTTTTCGGAAACGGGTCGTTACTGTGTCAGCTATTGTGTTATTTTATGGGGCATTTGAGGAGAAAGAAAGAATAATATCTTCAGACGGCTTGAGAGACATTAGGAGTAAGTTTGAACCACTAGTAGGTTTCATGTCTCTCTTTGGACTTTGATGTGAGAATGTTTTTAATTACTCTTTAGATTCATTTTGCTTGATTGAAGTCCTTTTTGGCTTTAGCTTCGCTCTTTTTGGGGGTCGGTTTTTTTTAATACCCATACATTCTTTAATTTTTTCCTCCATGAAAGCTTAGTTTCTTGTTAAAAAAATGACTAGAACATCACAGCGATTTGTAGCACCAATCAAGCAATCATAACTAAAGCTCCATGAGGAAAACAAAAACGAGAAATATTATTTTACCAAAAAACAAAAAAAAAAAAAAAAAAAGACAGAGAACAGAACGAATCGAAGCACTGAAGCCAAACCAAAGCCATGTGATATCGAATGCAATTAATGGCTATATAAAAGCAGGCAAAAATAATTGAAATTATCCTATGGATGATGTTTTGTGAAAGCAGAGGTGAACATATTCTTCCTGCGAAATTTAATAGTCAATCTCCTAGTACCCAACTAACTATTACGTCGTTTTTTCAAGTGAGATTAAAATGGAGAAAGAGTAAAACTTACCGTCGGAAGAACGTTTGATGCCAGAAACAACAGAGTCAAGCGCAGCAGCAACATCAGTACTCGGCCATAAATATTGGGAGACCAAATGTGACGTTCTTGGGACAATGTCGGTGGCGGATAACCTAAGGGCTTCCTTCTGGGTGGAATACATGGAGGAACCTACAGAGTGATTAATGGAGAGACCGGACAGAGAGTCTGGCACGAGATAATGGCCGGAGACGATGTCGGAGAGGGAACGGGAAGCCGAGTATGAGCTGGGAAGAGACGCAGTGGCAGTGGCAGTGGCAGGTCCCACACTGTAGGTAGAGTTGTAACCGTGCAGTTGATTAGCCATACTTTATCCGGAGAATTTGAATGAAGCACAAGACTGAGGACTAGACTAGACTACGAAACCCTAAAAACTACCAGGCTCTTGTATAGATTGGTCTGACCGAAGACGCATGCCCAACTGCCAAGAACTGAACAATAATATTGTTCCACTCAAATATTACATTTCGGTCCACTTGATGGGTTGTTCTATTTTAACCTTTGTAATTTGAAAAAGGAAAAACTAAATAATACTTACTTACTTATCTAGGTACTTTTTAACCAGACAGTCAATTTGAACATATTTTAATTAAGACATATGTTCATAATAAAAAAAAAAATTGTGGATCCAAATGGATGTACTAAAAAAAGATTTCTTTTAACCATAATTAAAAATTTGAAAACTATTTATTTTTGAAAAAAAATCTCTCATTTTCTAGTTGTCAAAAAATAGTTGATAAGAGATACTTATGAGTTAAAATAAGTTGACACAACAAAAAATGCATTTTTTTTCTTCTCTTTCTCTCTCATCCTCTCCTTCCTTATCTCTATCTTTTTCCAATTTTTCAATCTCAAAACAAGACTATAAAAAATATATATATATCTTTCAAATAGCATGTAACAAAATAGTAACTTAATTACACATCTCATGAATTTATCTTGAAAATCAAGATATGTTAGTGCAGCTTTATCCTAATTTTGTTGAGGAAGCAATTACATTTTCGCTTTGAATTGCATGAGCCTACGATGAAAACCTAAAAATCAACTGATGATTTAATTTGAGTAGCTCTCCATATTCAGGATTTCAAGGAATGCTATACCAAGTTTTACTTTGTTTTCCCTCGATTTTGTAGCGAGTAAGAAAACCATAAAGGGTGAGTACATCGTACTTCGAAGTACATCATACATATGACAGCATTTATGTGCAAACCAACTATGCACCACATCATTGGGTGGCTTGCCTAAAGTCAAAGAGGATGTCATTGAAAATTTTAAAAAGAAAAAGGGATAAAAAAGTTAAATACTAATTTGAAGAGCATTAATTTTCCATTAGTGAAGTTATTTCATTGTGATGAGACCTAGGTAATCAAAGTGGTAAATGATTACAATTAGAGAAACCTAAGACTAATCAACTAGAAAGGAACAACTAGAAAAGAAAGTTCCTGCTATGGAAAAATAACTCCAATTAACAAATTTTAATAGAATTTTAGATCGTAAGACTTAATTGAGAAACATTTATACATTTAGAATAAAATTTTAAAGATTAAAGACCAAATTGAGATAAACCTACAAAATTATAGATCATTTGACATATTTAGCCTAAAATTAAACTTTGAGCATATCCAAAATTTTGATAGGGCTAGTGAGTTGAATGCATTTTAAACATTAATGTGTCATGCCATTAAAATTATAATTATAACAACAAAGACTTGCTAGAATAAAAAAAATTAAAAATTGAGGAATGCAATTGATTTTTTTTTTTAATTTATTGATTAAATGGTTACAATCACCAAAGGGTAAAGACTAAATTTGAAATTAAATTTTAAAAATTTTGTTGTATTACATTTAACGAAAAAAAAAAACATAGATTTCATATACTAGATGATGTATTTAATTAAAAATCACAATGAATCAATTTAGCAAATACGTTTCAAATTGTCAAACTAAGTATAACTCAATTGATTAAGACACCTCTTCCCCACATGTTGTTGCATTAACAAAGACAAAAAAATATATATCCACAATCAACAAGTCAAAAGTTTGAATTCTTACCCCAACATGCCAAACTAAAAAAAAATAATAATTTAATTGTTTTATATGGCTAACAAATTTTTAAGATTGATTTTAACTATTTTTTAAATCTCAATTGAAATACCAATATGTAAAACTTCAAAAGAAAATTGATTCCTTTCATGCACCAAAACATAACTCAATTGATTACGTATGTACGGTCGACCAAAAGATCGGGAGGTCAAAATTCCCATCTCACATGTTAGAAACAAACAAACAAAAAAAAAAAAGAAAATCATTTCATCCAAAACATGCACTAAAAATGCAATAACCAAAGTAAAACATACAGAATCCCCATGTCTCCCATTGCTGAAGTATGATGCTAAATCCTGCATGCTTGATGTATCATGCTAAAAAAAATTAATATATATAAGTAGGACGAAAAATAGGCAGGCCATCTAATTGATCAGATGACATATTTAATTGATGATATAATTATAAAAGCACTGTTAATGATCTCTGAGAAAGAACTGGCCAATGGCCCATCGCTTCTGGCGCTGGACCGCCTTATATAACAACGTACATTTGCGTCTGGAAAGCATTGGGACGGACGCTTCAAAACGGAAAATTGGAGAGGTCAGATGGAATGAATTAAAAAAACTAGTTTGGAACGAAAGCTGTTGTACCATTAAAATCTAGCTCCAATGTAAAAGACCCTTAATGCGTGAACTTCCTAAGTAAATAAGATCATTGAGCTTTTTTTTTTTTGAAAGGAGATCATTGGTCTTTGTCTAACAAGAAAAAAGAATAAAAGTGTGGGGAAAACATGTCAGATTAAACCCTAGACCTTCCATATACAGTCATCCATCATTGCAGTCTTAATTTCTACTTGATTCACCAGGTGGTCCACGCCCAGATCGTTGACCGCGGCCACCGCGCTCTATCCGACCACCACGACCACGTAATCCTCTGATAGGGCGTCTTTCCAATGAAGAAACCACTCCAGCCTGTCTCAGCATAGCTCTTTCCTTGGCTCGCTCTTGCAAATTTATGGTAGTAGACGTGCTACTACTGACAGGAGACGACCTTTTAGCAACAGTAGGACTACCTTGTTTTGGATCATTTATTTCTGGTGGTGTACTTGGAATATTCTCTGTCGATACTGAAGTAGTTTCAACAGCATGATCACTCTCCACATCAGTCTGATTGCAATCAGTTGACTTCTCTAAAATGTCGGCAGTTTCATCAGCTATATCACCGTCATCATTTTTCTCTTCATTTTGAATTTCAGGAGAGTTAATCTCGCCGATCTCCATGGCTATGATAGCCAGCGCATCATCGTCAGCTCCAGATGGAGAAGCATCAGGTGTTGCAACCGGTTCAGTATGATCCTCCCCTATTTCAACACTTTCGATATTATTACCACTCTCGAGTTCCATTACTTCAGGCGCCAGCTCACCTTCCTCTCTCTCGCTTCCAATCTCAGAAGTAAGATGCCAGTTGTATGGTTCAGCCTGATCTTTTAACACATCATCCGACACCTCTGCTCCAATCTGCCTATCCAAATTCTCATCCAGTGTTTCTTTTCTGTCAGTTTGTATCTCATCATGGCTCATAGATCCATCAAACGAAAGTTCTTTTGGTCTATCAGCCTTCTCACCTAGAATTTCAACCTCCTTTTCGACATCAACTGAATCTTCATTTAAACCCTGAGGAAACTCACAAACATCAGAAACTTCTTCAAAAGGTGGCTGAGTTTTGAGACTTTCCAGTGAGGCAGACGATGGTCCTCCAATGTCATCAGGCAATGTATCGGACCCTTTGGCCTTCTTCATGACAGGAGACGCAATTTCAGTACTGGTCTCCCCATGGATAGTTGAATGTTCATGCAATTCAGAAGTTGATGAAGCTACACGCTTGCGAGCCGGTAGATGGGTTGATGGAGTTGATTCACCTTCAGTTTCTGATTTTCCAGAAGTTGGACGCTTGCTTTCATTGTTTGGTAATTCTGTCACTGACATGTCTATATCACCCTGAGGCCCTTCTGGTTTTCCAAGACGAGGTCGAACCAACTTCCGCCCTGCTTTACGTGTTTCGACTTTTGCTTTGGATAAATGACCTTTCTTCTCACTTTCTTCCAAGGCTTTGGCAGGTAAGTTAGTTGTTACAGGAGCCACTAGCAATGTAACATCAGGCATTTGGATAGGAACATCAGGACCTGCAAAGTACAAACATTCACATAACATAAAGAGAAAAGAAAAGACAGAAGTAATAGCTGTAAATGTCATAGCGTAAAGATTTGATTCTCTACACCAACGCACCTGTACTAGTTTGTAGCAAACCATCTGTGGCCACAGGAACCTCTAAAGGAACATTTTGAGCTCCAAGATCAGTCAAAACTGACTGCACAGTCTTCTCGAAATTTTCAACAGCTAAAACATAGGTAGAAGAAAGATCGTCCAAACCAATCCCTGTAAGAGGCTGAACTAAAGCATCCTGCCATAACCAATGGTCACACGTATAACCGCTCAACATCAACAGAAGAAGTTAAGCAATTAGAAGTTATAAAAGAAAGAAAATGAATGACAACTCCTTTTGTTAAATAAACAGTAATCCTAAAACCCAGAGTGCTAGGCAAGATTTTTTTTCTCCTTTCTAATTATTTCGTAAGAAACCAGAGAAGAATTTCAATAAAGGTTTCGGGAAGTATGTACCAATCTATCTAGCCACATTAATTCTCAAGACATCAGCATAATCTATTCTCAATACACATCAACAAATCAATATTAAAATTCCAACAGCTTAATATGGGTTTAAGGACTAGGAAGCAATCTAACCAGAATTTAGAATAAGAGTCATTACCTCCGGAAGATTGCTTTTATACTGTCTATGCTTCTCAAGTTCATCCGAAACCTGTTTCAAGGTTCCCTTATGCTTCTCCAACTCATTTAAAATCTTCGATTTTTCCTATATAAAGAGAAGATAAAGACGGACACTATTAGGATGTGTGGGAAAAAATAAAAAAATTGGCAAAGCAAAGTTTGGTTTAACTTCCAAGATTTCCGTTGGCCTACTTGCAAAATCTTTCCAATTCAATGAGTTATATTAGGTGAAGCAGGAAATCTTTCCAACAGCATATACAAAGACACTTGTCCTTCCCTTCAATATTCTAGAATACAGACAAGTAGTCAAATCCCAAAACCCTACAATTAGTAATTTACAAAATTAAATAATCCCCATTTTCTAGTTTAAACAAATCTGAATTAAACATCCTGACAGGACCATGAAAACTTTAGCTATCATGGAAACCCACCATTAATTTTAATATTAGGCAGGTGGCTTCAAAGTTCAAAACAACTCAGGTCCAAACTTGCAATTTCTTACTGAAGTAGGCCAAAACTTAATTATGACACTGCCAATACACGACTTTGGCAAAACTCTGCCCCCCAGGGGACACTATCTTACATCAAGCTAGAACTGATTTACGAAATAAATGACAAAATTCACTAATGTTCCATAATGATATCCACAATCCATGTCACCATTTATATGCCACTCGGCATGATGTTCATCTGAAGATGGCCTGTTATTTAGTCTCATCAAGCTAAATTGCCTTAAGTCAAGAGCAATTTGATGACTCAAATTGTGGTTCGCTTAAGAAATCCCACAGATGGAACAAATGCAAAAATGAAAATTATGAAACCTGCTCTACTATAGTATAAGAATCCTTTACTGCCTTCTCAATTTTCAACCGCCTGTTTTTCTCTGTACGGCTGTCTTCCTTCTCTCTTTTTAGTTCTTCCCTCAGCCTCTCCAGATGTTTTTCAAGAATCTGTGCAAAAATTTAAAAAATAAATGAGCACTGTGTGGAACAGATGAAAACACACAATAAGTGATGTTGAATTTACCTGAATTTTAGTGTCCTTTTCTTCCATGGCCTGTTCACCAGTTGAATCTCCAGTGGATCTTTTCCCGATGGTATTCACTTAAAAATAAAAGGACATTCTTTTCATTTATAAGTACAAACACCATTGACAACATCTAAAAATAACAAAGAAAGTCACAGATTCATTCATGAGAATGAAGAATACTGTGGTACCTTGTTTAATGTCTTCCAACTGCCTCAGAAGAACTTGATTCTCTTTGCCTAATTCATCCTTCTCCTTTGATACGATTTCAAACTTTCTCTGCATAATAAATATTTACTAATAAACTTGCTGAACTGTGCCCTTATTGAATTTCTGCATTTTTCATTTTATAGGTTATTTAATGTTATAAACTAAAGCTTAAGCTTAAGGTTTTAAGTTGGGAAGAAAGTATGATTTAATAAATGAAATTGAGCTTCCTAATTTATCTTACTTCGAAACTGAACATCTAATAACTTGTTGGATACAAAGCCAACATTAGGTTAACAAAAATCCAGAAGACAGCGGATGGGAACTTATATAAACCCCTTTAATAAGCCAAGATGGTGCTGTAATTGTCAATATTCTCTCCTTTGGCAGGAAGCCCCCTTCAAACTCAAGTTCTATTACTCCCTTTCCTCTCACACAGTTTAGAATTCCCTCTTCTCATGCTCAATTGAATTTGGTAAGTTGCGCCTTCAAAGTCAATTGAATTAAACCTAAACCCATGTTTAACTCAAGTTCTTACAAGTATTTATTTAACCATCGATTTAACCATTATTATAGTATCCATAGAATATTAAATTTACCATAATCCATCAATATTAGAGCAAGGCGTTCTATGCTCGAACCCTTGTAATGTCATTTCCTCCCTGTTTAATATTGATACCACTTATTGGGCTTTGTGCAAATTTCTAAGCTTACAAGTGAGGGGGAGTGTTAAAGTATCAATAAAACATTAAATTTGTCGTAACCCATCAGCTTAAGTGTTTGGGTTGATTGATGATTTAACAATTTTCTATTCGATGATAATTATTCTTATAGTAAGCCAGATCTATGATATATGGTATCTTTGAATATAACAAATTCTTATATGTACCTGTAATCCATGTTACAATTGCTCATAGAGCATGTAAAGAAGTAATCCAGAATGAAAACTTTGTAGGGGTGCAAACATGCAAAGAGGTAATCCCAAATAAAATTATGTATATGTGTGCCCTTTGGTATTAAGTATACTTGACAATGAGATAGATTATATATTTCAGCTCAATAAGTGGTTTGGGATGCCATGTGCACAATCAAGCAACCCATAGTATGAGCTCATTGATAGATAGCTGGGAAAGTAGTCGTTGTGTTTGCAAACAAATCCTTCTTTGTTAATTTCGTTCATGGAAATTTCCATTAATTATTGAAGAGAAACAAGAGGTCATTCTTTCTTTGTTAAGTTTCATCGGAATGTTTTGCAATGGTTGGAGCAAACCCTTGCTCATCTTTGGAGACCTCCCTTCAATGTCACTTCCAAGCCGCTACGTGTAGAAAAAGACTTCTTTAGGATCCTAAAAACTTTTAATCAGTTTGGATAGTTGCTGAAATTTCATTCATGTCCAATGGAGGTGTTGGATGAATTTCCTCTTTTTTTCCCGTTTTTTTAGGATCAGGTTGGATGAATTTTTTTGGAAATCCACGGGTGTGAATGATCCTAGAAAGTATGGGGAAAGGATTATTGAGAGAGTTTGGGGTGAACCAAATTCTAGTGTTAAGCCGTCCTTTTCAACACTTTTTTGGGATTAATGTCGAGGCTTCTTCAAAGCATTTCTAGGTCAAAAAAGAAAAGGAGGTCGTGGAGTTGGATTTTGATAAAATTTTTGTAATCACTAAATTATATCCAAGATTTTTAAGAAGGAAATCTCTGGAAGTTGCTTAATAAATCCTTTATCAGCTGATAAATCTTTTGCTCAAATAGGGGAATAGTCAAGCCGTTGCTATAGAAGGGTGTCTTGGAGTAGCAATCAAGATGGAAGATATTCATATCTTGATTGAAAAATGGCGTGCTCGTAAGCATGGTAAGTTGGAGATGGTAGAATATAAGGGTGGTTGGATCTAAATCAGAAACTTGCCTCTTTCTTTGTGGAATAAGGAAACCTTTGAATTCATTGGTAAGAAATCTGGTAGTCCTAATCGTATTTCCTCATACACCATTTATCTATTAAATTGTTATGAAGCCTCCATTGAAGTGATGAAGGAACAATGTGGAATTATTCTGCAGAGGTGGTGGTACATGATTCTGTTCTTGGTGAGCTAGTTGTTCAATTTCTCCTTTTGTATCCAACCATCTGATTTGTCAGCGCCCTTTTGTGTCATTGCTTTGGTTCAAGCTGCTTGGGAAGTTTGGTATTAGTTGGGTCTAATGCAGGTCAGCCAGAACTTTTATTGTACAAATCTTCGCAGCGCAACATTTTAATCAGCACA
>JAOANK020000006.1:174699-186853 GCA_026257165.2 Telfairia occidentalis
TATTAGTTGGGTCTAATGCAGGTCAGCCAGAACTTTTATTGTACAAATCTTCGCAGCGCAACATTTTAATCAGCACATGGAGATTCTTTGGTTTAATGTTTGTATAACATTTTTGTGGATAGTGTGGTTAGAAAGAAACAGTAAAAGACGAACAGAAATCTAAAAATCATTTTCTGTTTGGGCTTTTAAGTCAAAACTTTTTAAATACTCTTTACCTTTAAACCCTTCTTGCAACTCTCTGGTTTCTCGCTTTCTCTTAATGAAATCACTCTCATTTCTTACTAAAAGGGAAGTTGTGAACCCAAATTCCTTGATTCAAGCCTACCTAACATATTAAAATTTAAATATTCTACAAGTTTCTCAACGTCAAATATTGTAGAATCTGGTATGCTTGTCATATAGGACTAGTATTGGTGATGTGAGCTAGCCAAACAGCTACAGTTATATAAAGAGATACCTTAAACTGAGCAAAGAACTTCTTCTGTTTCTCGACATCTGCCCTCAGATTGGCCTGTGCACACAAAATTATGCATTATGAATAGAACCTTAGTTGTTTGTTTCTATAAAAAAAATGTAACTTTAATTCAAAGAAATAGACAATTCATAAATAAAATACTAAAACTCATCAACTTAGCTTCTGTACCTCAATATGTTGAATATCATTCACCTTCTTTTCCCTTTCCTTCAGTTCAAGTCTGCAATTAGAAAGGTCTTGCTCCAATTGAGAAATTGATTCCTGTCTTTCAGAAAGTAACATTTTGATTTTTCCAATTTCTGCATCCTTCTCATTCAGCTCCATCTAGTACAAGAAAGTTCAAAGAAATTAATAGGAACCCAAGCTTTATATTGCCGTATCAAAGAGAAAACACACCGGTTAAAACCTTGATTATCTCTCCCACAAAACTAATCACAAAATTGAGACTACCTACCAAACCCGCAACTCATTCTAATTATAACCATCAACTCTAACAAATTAGTAATAACAAATGTGTTAAATCCTAATCTATTCACAATATTTCCCTACTAATACCCCTAAAAGAAATATGAGATTCACTCAAGTGCGTGTGCATGCATGATGAGTGATGCCCCTTGTTGTGTGTGCGCATGTGTTGGGGGGTACACGTTTCTGGTTCAAATGATTGTACAAAAAATACATCTCAGCCTCAATGATAATGAGCAAAATTTATCCTCTCCACAAATGTGAAATTAAAAGCTAAACCTATGGAGATATTTTAAGTGGAAGTTCCATGCATCAAATAAAGGTTTTGTCCATCATGGAGTGGATTTTGGTCAAAACCAACCATACCAAATCAATTACATTCTCAATTTAAATTTCAATGTTAATACTAGTAAAACATTTCTACCCCAAGGAGTGCTCTGGTGGTAAGGGCTGACTATCCGAAGATTCCCTCCAAAGTTTCGAAGCTAAGAATTTAATAACTAAACACTCTCATTGTCTCTCGAAGAAAGGGTGGACCATGAGCATAATGCAAGGTGTGGCCCCCGATACTTCGATTGAAAAAAAAATATTAACACATATTAAAAATAGAAATTTTCTCATGATAACAAAAAGAACAAGCGGTTACCTGCATTCTTTGAACATCATCCTTCACACGATTATAATCTTCATAATCTATATTTTTAGATCTCTCAAGCAACTACATACATAAATCAAAAATCAGAAATGAACTTGAACATCCATCTAAAGGAACAACAGAATATTTATTTGTGTATGGGGATAGGATCCAGAGAAGAGTAATGTTAAGAGTCCTGATGAAACTAGAAAATCAATATTTTTTTTAAACAAGAGGCAAGCATTTCATTGAAATAGTGAAAAGGAGAGTTCAAAGAGATACAAACTCCAAAAGGAATGAAAATAAAAAAAAGAACAATTCTAAGAGTCATTCAATCTAATAAAAGTAGACCAATTATTACAAATATCAGAAGGTGAGAATGACTCAAATATCAAATATCAGAAACTAGAAAATCAAAAATTCATATGTAATACCTCAGAGACTCTGATTTCAAGATGAACCTTCTCCACTTTCTGCGATTCAATTTCCATTTTACAAGATTCCACCTCCGTTTGTCTCATTTTCAGCATGCCCTCAAACTTCTCTATCTCACTTTTAGCCTTTTGAAATTCTTCACGCAGTTTCTATAATCAAGCATTATTTAAAATTAGTAACAGTTCCCGGGAGAATATGAAATTATGAATCTCCACACGTGGGGAGGAAGAAATGAAGAAAAAATAAATAATGAGGAGAAAGTTGGGCCTGAAATCATGCATAATGATATTTCCTAAATATACCTGGCATTCCTCAAAATTGTGCTTATTCTCTTCTCGCAGTTGGATATTGCTTTCACGAAGCAAGTTCATCTCCCTAACCTGTAAAAAAGTTAACCTTCATATCCTACAAGTCCGGGAAAATAAAGTAGCAAATACAGTTATTCCCTCCGATAGTTTGCTAGTTGCCCAGAAACATAAAATGGTCTCATGGATGAGCCACAAAAAATATTAAATTTAACCTGAAGTTGTAAAGACTTAATTTCCTCCTCGGTTAACAATAATGCTTTTGAACTCTGACGCTCAGCATGAAGTGACGTTTGTGCACTCTCTGCGGCTTTAAGAGCATTTTCCAACTGTACGAGGAAGCAAAAAGAGATGGGAGAACAATCAGATGGCTTCCTCTAAAGCTCATATTTCATATTTTAAGAATAAAAAAATCCCTGGACCATTTAACGTCAAGGCTTGATACTGTAAAGCAGTGGCCTCGATTGGATCTGCAGGCAACCTCAAAGGCAGTATAGTTGAACATAAAAAAATTGGTGATTACACAGCATAGCACAAAAAACAACTAACCAGCTATCCTAACCAATTAACAAGTACAAAACTACTTAACAAACAACAAGCAACTATACAACCAACCAACCAGCAGGGTAACTAACAGAACAAGGCTATTGAACCAAACAGCACGTAGAATACAACTAAAAGTCTAGCCTACATCAAACAAAGACTATTTCCCAATTATTAACCAACAAGAAAATAAATATTTGGGGAAAACATTTTGATTTAGAGCAAATAGAATAACTTTACTACGAGTAATATACAAAAAAGAGATGCCATATGGAAGTATCTAACTAAGAACAGATAAGGATAACATCACACAAGGCATAAAGTTGCAAGTGCTCATGGAAATTATTTCTCAGAGACAATGATGGGTCTTGACTGAAACAACTCCGGAATCTCAATAGTTATTTTAGACTCAATATTAGCATTTAATAATAGAAAGCCTTTGAGGAAAAGCCAAAAGGTACATAAAAAAATGTCCCGCATAGCTTATCGCAAACAATAAAATTACCAATGCTCAATATTATGAACAAACTTAGATGACAATTCGAAACTTGAATGAGAATCAAGGAAATTGTTTTGCAAAATAAAAGAAATAAAACACGGTTGTATATATACACACCCTACCCCAGGGGAAGTCAAATCCCTGCAGCCTCCTTGAAAAAGAGATGTCTTGAACCACTAGACGATGGGGGCATACTTGCTCGACTGCCATCATACTATGTTCATAGTATGAATAGCTTTTTGAAATTGTCAATATAAATCTAATGGACTAATTCGAAGAATTTTTCTGTCTTTTATTATTCCATAAAAAATTTTTATTTGTAATTTATATTTATGAATGGTTCATTCTAATCACCATTCCACATATAATTCTATATATAATTTCTTTTATCTTAAATTGAATTGCCTTTTTAAAAAAAATTAAATATATTTTATTATTATTATTATTTGAAAAAAGAACCATTTCATGATGTGTGGAATGAAAATAAGATGCCCAAAGACCAAAGTTTACAAAAAAAACTTTCTCAATTAGTTATAAGAGAAGATAAACTATAGTTACAAAACAAAGGGGATAATTTACCCCAAGAGAGAGCCGTGTAAATAATAAAATCCAAAAAGCAGTCACAGTTGCGATATTTATAAGTGAAGATCCGAGAATTTCTCTCAATCCATGTAGTCCACATGAATGCTGAATGAAAGTAATTTTTCAGTTTAGGACTTATCATGCACGCCTAAATATAATGAGCAAAAAATTCTGTTCAGTGGGGACAATGACACTAATAGAGATCAATGTGGAACATTTCACCTCTCAATATTTCCAGTTCTCCTTGACGCTAAACTTGTTAAGAAACTAGAAACAATTACAATGAATCTAATCCTAAGACAAACATCCAATATGATCAACTAAGAGCTAGTGAAAGAACCCTAAGAACCAGTAGAATTATTGCAAACAAAAAAGCTTTTCCCCACAAATCTTCTTCAACAAATGGGACTCTAAGAGCTTAGAAAATAGACAAAGAGATCCAAGACTCGTGCCAACTAAGAATCTTCCAGCATCTGAACTACAGGAGCAAACTCATAATCTTCAACATATTATAATCCATCAATGGCAATAATCTTCTAAAATTTCCATCCCAAACTGATCAACAAACAGATCCTTGAGTTTCCTTGTTCCAAATTCAAGAACCTGATCATGGTCTTCCACAACCCCACTTCGAAAATGATGTTTTCCAAAACAATAGCTGCTTTGGCATACCTAACCATAAATTCATTTTCAGATTCTTCAAGTTCATCAAACATCAGAATCCACATCATCTTCTATTTCATTATTGCGGACATCCTCCTCTTCGCATCAGATTCTTCTTCTTTTACACCTCATACTTCTTTCAGCCGTAAAGATGCCTCCATCAATGAACCAAAGCATTTCCAAATAAAATTATCTCTTGGCTTTCCTAACTCCATAATTTATCCACCACCTTGACCAATGTCATCAAAATTCACAAGATATGGAGTTGTCTTCAAAGATCCTCTAATTGTGATCCAACCATAACTCCTAAGAGATAACTCCTTTGTCATAGAATGAACTGCAACTAATAACTTTGTCAAGAATTACACATAAAACATTAACGAATGCACTAATTTCCAAAGTAAATGGTCCTCCTTATTTATCAATGAAATAAAGCCCATTAGTGCTATTAATGTGAGACCAAGTGGAGAGCACAACTCACTTCATTCTATACACTAGAGAAAGATATATATAAGCATACATGGAAGCCCTAAACTAATAATAGTAAATTATAATAAAGGACAAAAGACTAATAAGTTCTTATTTACAAAAATATATTATAACACTCCCCCTCAAGTTGGAGCATATATGTTAATCACGCCCAACTTGTTACAAAGGTAATGTCCTCGAACTCCATTTAAAACTTTCGTGAAGATATCTCCTAATTGCTCTCCCGCCTTCACATATCCAGTAGACACCCAACCTTGTTGTATTTTCTCATGAACAAAATGACAATCAATTTCAATATGTTTAGTCCGTTCATGAAATACTGAGTTGGATGCTATATGAAGGGCAACTTGGTTGTCACACCACAACTTGGTCGAAACTGTAACATTGAAACCTAACTCAATCAAGAGTTGATGCACCCACATTATTTCACAAACAAATTGTGCCATAGCTCTATATTTTGATTCAGCACTTGATCGTGAGACTACATTTTGCTCCTTACTCTTCTATGAAACTAAATTGCCACCAAAGAAATTACAATATCAGAGGTCGATCTTCTATCTCAGATAGTAAATCAAGTGCATATTTTCTTTGAGACATAAAGATACCCTTCCTGCTTTTTATTACTTCAATACCCAAGAAATACTTTAACGTTCCCAAATCTTTGGTATGAAACTGACTACGAAGAAAAGTTTTGAGAGATAAATACTGAATGCATCATTTCCAGTGATGACAATATCATCAACATATAAGACAAGTAGAATAATCTCACTCTTATATTGTCAGTGGAAGATAGAGTGATCGAACTTGCTCTTCTTCATTCCAAACTATTCAAGTGCTTGACTGAATTTTCCAAACTATGTTTGTGGACTTTGTTTCAACCCTATACCAAGATTTACAAAGACGACAACTTTATCATTCTCCCCCTAAGCGCGCTTTTAATCGAGCAACTGACACATCATAATTGACCTTGATGGTACCCATTTACATCCAATAGTTTTCTTTCCTGCAAGATGAGATACTAAATCCCAAGTACCCTAGGAAGCACAGACACTCTATTTTAGGCCAAGTGTCTGTGTCAGACACGAATTCGTTCGAACACGCTCCGGACTCCGACACTTCAAAATATGTGTCTAATATTTAAAAAAAAATTCTATATTCGAATATGGCTGGACACAGGTTGAACACGGGTCGGCCACGGCTATGAAGAAAATTTAAAATCTAGCCCATGTAAATTCAACTTAAAAAGTAGAAAAATAAATAGTGATTCTCTTACATACTCTAATCTTTTAAATTCCTAATAGTGATCCTTCCTAAATTATTGGGATGAAATCTTCTTCCTCAAGTCATAGCCAACCAAATCCTTATATATTTTTAAATTCTTCAAATATCGTTAATTGACTTAACTTTGTATGTTTTTACTAAAGTACAATTTAGGTTAAATACAAATGTATATATATAATGAAGTATTAAATATGTTACTATATACACATATAGTCTTTAAAAAAACGTGTCTCTAACTTGTCTGTGTCCTACTTTATTAGAAATAAACGTATTGCCATGTCCGTGTCGGTGCTTCTTAGCAAGTACCATCATGATCTAAAGCATTCATGCCAACCAAAATGAGACAAGGCTTCACGAACCGTTTCAGGTATGGAGATAGAATCAAGAGATGCAACAAAAGAACATGTAAAAATGATAAATGGTCATAAGAGACACAAGAAGAAATACGAAAAGTGCGCACATTTAACTCTACGAAGAGCAATAGAAAGGTCATCACTGAGTCCTAGATCTGATGTCAAAGAATTTTCTAGGACAAAACAGTTATCTAGAGGTTGTTGCAATCTAGAGTAGACTTGAGTAATAGGTGGACAAGTAGAGACAGGTACCAAAGGGGGTGGATCAAGAGAGGATGTAGGAGAAACAACTGTATAGATAAAAGAGATTGTCATCCTCCTCTTGACTCGTACTAGGCAATGATGGAGTGAAGGATTTGTCCTCAAAGAAAGTAACATCAGGAGATACAAGATACTTGTTCAAGCTACGACAATAACATTTGTATCCTTTTTGAACAAGAGAATAACCTAAGAAAATGAGCTTCAAAGATTTGGGGTCTAATTTTGTCAGATTAGGACGAACATCTCGAACAAAACAAGTACAACCAAGTATTTTTGGCTCAATAGAAAACAAAGGTTTTGTCGAAAATAAAACATGAGAAGAAATCTCACCATGAAGAACCGATGAGAGCATTCAATTAATCAAATTGCATTAACCCAAAAATGCTTCAAAACATGCATCTGAAAGGATAATGCTCTTCCAGTTTCAAGAAAATGCCTATTTTTTTGTTCAACAACTCCATTTAGAGATGGAGTATAAGCATAAGATGATTGGTGGATGATTCCATGCTTACACGAATACGACCCAAGGGCATCAGAAAAATACTCACGAGTATTATCACTTCTCAAAACTTAAGGGAAACATCAAATTAAGTTCAAATTTTAGCATGAAATTCTTGAAGTGAGAAAGCAACTCAAAATGATTCTTCATAAAATAGACCCATGTTAGGCGAGGATAATCATCAACAAAGGTAACGCAGTATCGAAATCCGATTTTGGATAAAACTAGACACTGACCCCAAATATCAGAATGAACAAACTCGAATGGAGCAATCTCATAACTTGATATTATTTCCCACCTACTATGCTTGGAAAAATACCACTTTTCAATTATCAGATGAAAGTTCCCTACTTTCCTCCATTTCCCATTTGCCACCAGAAGGTTCAAGTTCCCCCAACAACAAGTTCCAACCGAACTTTATCATCCAAGAAGGGGTTAATGAGACATTGTTGTGAAAAATAATCCCTTAAAGCAAGTGAGATGTCCTTCCAATCATCATGAGCACGTAGCCTTTGTATGACTAGCATATTCTCACAGTTGATCTTCAAAACCTCCTGAGCTTTACGCGCCCAATATGCGGAAGAGCTTGTTGGTTTCAAAGATGGCAGGGAAGTATTAACTAAATTCCTAGAGACAACATTCTTCTTTAACGTCTCTGCATAAAAGGATCGATTGAAATCAATCCAACTAACAAAAGCGTTTCTCACTCAACTTTGTCCCAAATTATCTAACATTTCCCAAAATAAAAGCCAACCCATTTTATTGATAATCGCAGGAATAATCACACTTATACTCCCTCTAGAAGGAGGCCAAATCACGCATTCCAAAAACTAGCCGCCTTGAAAATGAAATTTCTGAATTCTCTTCGTACCAAACACATCCCTTTCCTGCTTAAAAAAGACTTGGTGACTTGGATTATGAAGAAAAACAACAATGTTTTGCTCATACCATGAGAACTGGGAGGGATGCCAGGAGAGTAGAGTCTTCTGATTCACGTCTTCAATACACCAAAAGCCATCTCAAGCCATACGCAAAAAAAATTATTCCCCACACGACAACTAGTGACTTCCAGAGCCAAAAAAAACAAAGAGTCTTGCAAATGATGCTAGAGAAGAATGCCAGAAAAGGCTTGTCAGAGGAAGGTTGTCAGAGGAGAGTTGGCGAAAAACAACCAGGAAATAAAGGGAGGAGGGAGGAGAAAGGAGAAAGAAGAGAGGAGAAAGCACATTGTTTACCGCATTCAGTGCCTGCCAGCTAAACTTATTATTTTCAGTTTATAAGGTATATTCATATTCAGAAGGCATAGATTCGCTCCGTACTCCAAATAGTTACATTGTTGTTTGTTTTTCTTCAAAATACAACTATTTAGTTTCAAGAGGAATTAAATTGTCTTAGTTATGTACTGACTAAATTTCTAATTGGAGAAAGATCTATAACAAATAAGAAAAAGAATAAAGACAACATAATTATTACTACTAATATTCACAATTATTAGAAAATCCAACGCAACTCTAGCCATATTATGTTATGTAATGAGGAATGCACTTCTTGGCAGAAATACAGCAAACTACAACATAAATGACCTGGAAATTGTATGCTAACGAAAAAGTGATGTTTGTAGTGCAGAAAAAAATGTAAGAACCTACTTGTGACTGCAATCTCAACTTTTCCTGCTTTAGCAAGGAGATCTCCGTTTCAGCCTGTTCACATAACAAATAATACTAGCATATTAAGTGCTGTCAATCAGCTAAAAACAGAAAATAAAAGACAATATAGGAACATGATTGATTACGCTGCAATATCTAAAAAAACACCGATACATTTTACCATTCAGGTAGAGGAGCAAACAGATGGAGACAGTACTTGAGAAACGTTACACGCAACGTATGGGCTACCATAAGCATGCCAGGCAGTTTTTAGTTATATACAAGCGAGTTTACTACAAAAAAACTATATTCTTCAATAGAAGCAATATTAAGACATAAATTTACACTTTTGATCCGAGACAATTAATTTCACCTAACACTATGGGACGAGTATCTAAAATAGTAATCAAATTGCCCAACACTATTGTAGCAGAAAAGCCAAGAATCAGAGAAAAAAATAGTATGGTTACAATCCAAAATTTTATTTCTATTTTTTTAAAACAACCTTTTCATTGAGAGATGAAAGGAATAAAAATGTTCATGGAAATAAACTCCCATAGGGGGTTAAAAAATAAAACCAACCAAGCAGAGAAAAACAAACTCCTCATAACCTAACAAGAAACTAAACAAACCTAAGGCCCCAAACATAAAGGCACCCATCACTGACTCCTGAACCAAAAACCAGCCAGAAAAACAACCATGAAAAAACCCCAGCCTGAAAAGCTCCGCAAAAATAAGCCTAAAATAAGATCCAAACGAAAATGCTAGCCTCCAAACACCACCAAAGAAAAAGTAGAGTAACATGAGAATCCAAAAAGAATCTCCTCAATAGCTAACACAAAGCCTTAGGCTTTATTTCATAGAGAGTGATTCTATTTTTTATTGAAAACAAAAATTTATTAGAATAACCGCCTGAAACATTCAAAACCACCAAATAATTTTCTTTTCCATCATTATATCCAAAGTGGGGAAAGCCACTTTATAATACGCCCAAAGGCCTGGAGTAAAACACTGCAGCATAGCCGTGTCAACGAAGCATGAAACATGAAAACATAATGGATGGACTGCTGTAACATAAAAAAAGGGAGTATCAATATGGAAAAGGAGCATTACAATTTCTTTTGTTCGTCGGAGATAACTAATAACACTCTGTAAATCAGCACCTCCAACCATTTCAATCGTATTGCTTTCAGAAGAAACTCCAGCCAACTTTCGATCTTTCTCCGCCGAGTGAATATGGAAAGCCTCAAGTTGAGCAAGCAGAATTTTATTCTAAAGAATGAATATCAAAAGCTCAAATGAGGAAGCAAAAACAAATTGGAGATGTGCATGTAACTTCGACAACCAATTCAATAATGCAACAGTCACAACTGGATATACATGGTTTTGTCTACAATATGGAATAGAGACGGAACAAAAAAGAAAATTTAAGAAGATAGGGCCTAATCAAGGGTTCTATGCCAATAAAATAAGACCTAAAAAATTGAAGCGTTTGTTGCTCATATCATTCCAGGTTGTTATAACCTCAAACAAAAGTGTAGGTTTTATAAGTGATGTAGCACTGCATAAGGATGAAGATGTCAATGTCAATGTCGATATCGATCACTCAAATTTACAAATATATCAACGGATATTTTGAGAAAACATTTGGATATCACATAAACAAAAGTGTAGGTTATATTTAACACTAGCTTACTTAAGATATAAACAACCAATTTAAGTACATATATTAATAATTTTAAGTTACATATGTGGATTAATACAATAATAAGAAATAGAATGATTCTTTTATAGGTATATTTGTCGATACAAGTACATCGCTTAATAATTATAATTCAATATATATATGTTAAATCACCACAAAAAAATATATATATATGTTAAATCACCAATCAACCCAGAAGCTTAACCAGATGAGTTATAGTAAATTAAATCTTCTACCATACTTTAATACTTTCCCCCCTTGTGGACTGAAAACTTGTACAAAGGTCAACAATCGGTTATCAATATTAAATGTGCAAGAAATGACATTACAGAGGTTTAAATACAGGACCTCCTGCTCTGATACCATGTTAAATCATCAATCGACCCAAAAGCTTAGGTTGATGAGTTATGATAAATTAATCTCATATCATACTCAAATAATATATATAAAATAATTTCAAAATTCAAAAGAAACGAGAAACGAGATAGAGAGAAATAAAAAAGATATTACGCAGTTGGCGAAATTCAAATTAAAAAAGAATACAAAAAAGATAAATATATTTGTCTAAACAAGTTCATCATTTAATAATAATATATATACATTAATTTTAAAACCAAAATTAAAAGAGATAGAGAGAGACAAAATAAGATATTAGAAGGGAAGGATTCGAAATTCTGCAAACAGGAAGAAAAAAAAGAGGAATTCAAATAAAAAAAAATATTGAGTGAAGAACAAAAAATTTTGTCAAGGGATGGATTGAAATTTGAAAATACATATTAAGAGGGAGAGACAG
This sequence comes from Telfairia occidentalis, assembly GCA_026257165.2. NCBI lineage: Eukaryota > Viridiplantae > Streptophyta > Magnoliopsida > Cucurbitales > Cucurbitaceae > Telfairia > Telfairia occidentalis. The sequence continues at coordinate 186,328 of JAOANK020000006.1, forward strand.
AAAAGATTTACAGAGATTTATGGAGAGAGGGAAGGTTCAAATTTGAAAAATATACATGATGAGAGGGAGAAGAGAGAGGAAGTGAGACCGGTCAAGGAGAGAAGAGGGGTGCAAGGTGGGGAGGTGCAACTGGTAGCATGAAAACGGAGTAAATTAAGGGGAGAGAAAAAACAGTGTAAAAAATCAGGCAAAAATGGAATAATTATCAACGATATATTGCTATATACTTGCAATCAACAGTCAACACACAGTAGTTTCCACAATTTCATTCCATTATAGATATATATGTGATATATCCAATTAAAACAAACTTATACCCGTTTATCGGTATCGGCCTCAAGAGATTTTCGAGATATCGACAATTATATAAACCAATATTTCCGATATTTTCATCCGTGTGTAACTTGTACATGGTTAGGGGTTGTTTGTAACTTTTATTTGAATTATTGATTTTTTTAGTTACTTTACTTTTTGGTAGGTCATGTTCTATAAATGGAGATTCATCACTTGTATTTGGATACTCAAT
>JAOANK020000006.1:186953-197584 GCA_026257165.2 Telfairia occidentalis
ATTTTTTTAGTTACTTTACTTTTTGGTAGGTCATGTTCTATAAATGGAGATTCATCACTTGTATTTGGATACTCAATACTTCTGAATATTAGTTAAGAATTTCATGAAAGAATTTCTCTCCTTTGATGGCTTGGTTGCATCAATAAGCTTGAGGTAATTGGTAAATAGAGTCACGATCATTACGTAAATTTTAAAGAAATCCCAAACTGTTACACACGAACACAAGTAGAGGCATAGAACAACATACAAGAAGTCTTAGACATGAAGACCATAGCTCTTATTTACAAGTTTTTGAAATATAAAAGATATTATAACAAATAAAACAAGTATCTATACAGTTAATCGTGCTCATGAAAAAAATTATTCAGAGAAATTCGTGTTTTGGCTATCATCAACAGCACTTGGTCACCAGTAAAGGGATGGCAATTGGTGGCAATTATAACTCCTGATTCCCAATTTATGCACTCACTAAAGAGACTATATTCTATATTCTAAATTTTAATTTTCGAAAGAAATCTTGAAGAGGAGAGTTCCAAAGAAAATCAGGTTCATTTTTTGGACATTGGCCCTGGACAGTATTAACACAGCTCATATAATCTAAAGAAGACATCCTATTGAGCTATCCTACCAATTGGTGCGTTCTATACAAGGAAAATCAGGTGAACAAGAATTATCTTTTCATTCACTGCTTTCTTAGTATGAGATGTTGGGGGAGCTTCCAAGTAAGTTCGACCTTCCTTGATGTTTTATTAACTCTCAACTATAGATCTTCTTTACTTCCAGAAAATAAAAGTTACCATATAATTGCTATGGTTAGAAGGTTAAAAAAATGTCAGAATTCTCGAGCACTGGCATGTTGTAATCATCATTCTAGGAATCAGATCTCCTAATGGAACGACATAGCACAACTTCTGATACTAAAATATCATCATGAAACATAAAACATAAGCACATCATCTGAGGAATGACCTGTTCATTGAGTTCGGTGTATTCCTTTTCAGCTTTATTCTTGAAATCCTCTAGTGCTACTTTCCCTCCTTCCCACTTGGCCTTTAGTTCGTCCTACATAGTACATCAAGCATGGTCATGCCAACAGATATAGTTAAACAGCATCCATGGCATCATGACACTAAATAAAACCAATAGCCCATATATATTTAAAAAGGTTTAAATTCCAGAACTTTTAAAAAGTATAGGTCCTCATTTTTATTTTGGTTTTAACAAATTAATTACACGAATCGTATGTATACTAATATGTTAATGTGAGTATGTATTTGAACTAAATAGGCTGAAATTGAGTATTGAGTAAGCAAATTTTGGGTATCAAAATAATATAACAAGAGTCATTTTATGAAATATCAGGAACTAAAATAGACATTATAAAAGTTAAGGGACTAAAATATACATTTTCAAACTCCAGGGACTAAAATAGAACTTTAGAGACCAATAGAGATTTAAACCAATAAAATATAAAAAACCAAAAAACAAGAATAAAGAAATCAATCAAAAATTAGGAATTCCTTTTTTGTTTTGGGTAATAAACCAAATTTTATCGTATCAAATAGGCATTTATAAAGGTAAGCTCGTGTTTGGTTCTTTTCTTTCAGCTGATAGAAGCACTATGTGCTCAACCTTACACAAACAGAAGTTGCTAAGAACTATTAAAAACACAAAAAAATCATCTACCGGTAACTAAGGACAAAAACAAACTTCTGATTGTTAGCTTTTTACATCACACATGCCTGGATTTAACACTACACAGCTGAAATGAAAAATCATCCAGCACATTCTTTCTGAGTAAGAATTTAAAATAAAAAGTATTCTTAAATTATTAATGAGCAGACTAATGTTACAACTAAACAGAAAACAATGGTTCAAAATCCCGTAAAAGAATAAGGAAAAATAACATTTGATAAGCCTTTTTCTAAGCATCAGAAGTGCAGAAAGATGCCTTACATTGTCTCTTTTGTAAGCATCAGCTAATTTACGAAGCTCGGCTGCTTCCTCCTGTACAGAAGCCAAAGCTTGTGATGTTTTTGTCAGCTCCTGAATCGTCTCTGACTGAAGAATAACCTGATACAAAGAAAAGACGAGTCCATCAGGAGGTAAATTGCTTGCTTAAAATGAAATTTAACCAAATTATCTAACTTATCAAGGCTGCAAGAGAATCAAATTCAAGCAGATCCTGGAAAACCTCAACATTGACAAACAAGAAGGCTGCATAGAACTTGAAATATTGGTAAAAGGAAAAAAATATTTAGCAACCGCTTCAAACGCTCAATAAAAATGCTAGCAGCACATGAAAAACATAAAAGGCATGATGGCATGGTACAATAGCCTGCACTTTTAAGTTATCTTTAAAGAAAGGCTACACACTCTGAAAAAAATGTTTATCAACTCCACAGCCCAGTTTCTTATAAAAAAGAGAGAGAATATATCCATATGTTCAACATATTAAAGTAATTTTTAGACTAACGTGTCTAGTTTCTAACTTAATTTATGTCATATAATGCTTATTGACTTGACATACAATAGACATTTAGATTTACTCGAAATAGTTTTCACGATGAAACCAACTTTCATGGAGAAGAAATGAAAAAATACACAAAGCTGATACAAATGCTGAATCTATCTTGCTACCGAGCAGCCAAAGAGAGCCTTGAAAAGAGAGTAAAAGGAAAAAAATCCATAATCATACATCTATGTAGAAAAGAGTTCTCCTTCCATTCTGAGCTCTAATTAAAGAAAATTCTTCACCACTTCTGCACTTCCAGAAATTTAGAAACCTCCTACCTTTTTTCTTTCTGTAAACCACTCGAGATTTCCAATCCCATAAACACATAACCCCATCACGCTACACCACAACTCCTTAGGTTCCCAATTTCCATATGCTAAGTGCTTTGCAAACCCGCCCAACCTTGCTTCCAAAGGAAAGATCGCACATTTCTCTTAATTCTCGTCTATGATATCTCTTCTTGGCATAAGAAGTAGAGATATAATATAAATATTATTTTTTCCAGGCGGGGGTGATTCTACCCTATGTTGTTCTTTCTTCGTTTGTTACATGAAAGTCTCTTACCAAAAAAAAAAAAGTCGGATCACATTGCAATATCGAACTTCAAAAATATAGTCCATTCAAAATACAATTAACTAGCCACTATATTGGATGCCATGTTTATATTTATTTGCCAATAACCATATTAATATAAGAATGGACATAATGTCTAACCTGTCTTTCATAATTAGCTTGAGCAGCACGCCATTTTTGCTGCGCCCTTTCCAAATCTTCCTTTAAATAGGATATCTGAATTTCCATTTCCTGAATCTTGGACCTACAAGAATCACTCTTTGATGAGTCAATTACATGACAACATAGGGGAATTATAAAAGATATTACTCACGTTTTTGCAGCATTTTCTTCGAACAGATTTTTAACATCTGCCAGCGAAGAAGCAATAGCCTCTTCCTTCAAACTAGCAGCAGAAGCTATTTCTTGAGATTTTAAGATAGATTCATTTTCAAGTTCAGAAACCCTCTCTCTAAGCTGAAGAAGTTCAACTTCCAATGATTTCTTCATCTTGTCAGCCTATAGATAATTGCCAATATAACGAGAATGGTGCACAACTCAGGTATTACCGAAGGACGAGAAAAAAAAACCAAGTGTTCCCAATATTAAGTACTAATGTACCTCAATCTTGAAAGTTTCATGAGCACATTCCATCTGTTTCAGAGCTTCTTCATTTACCTGAGCTATGCTCTTGTACTGAAAACTCAAAAATGCAACTCAAGTTACTAAAACTTATTCCACAACAAATGACATCAAATATGAAAGATACGCACCTGTAGCATATGCTCTTTACAAGCTAGGGCTTCTTCTTTAAATTTCTGAATCTCTTCCTCTGTCCTATGCAAATTTGTGCCAACCTAGGCCATATCCAATCAGAACCTAGTCAAGACAATAACTCTTGCAAATACTAAATAAAAGAAACAATAAGTCATAAAAAATAATTACACCAATCAAACTGTGCATAGACATGGTCCGAGAATGACTGATGGAAGTCTTAATTGATTTTATCAAATATCCATATAATACAAAAATCTAAATGTTCCATGTGGTGACTAAAATCTAAACCAGTTACCAAAGCGTTAAATATGAGGCTCCCCATAAAGGAAAATATTGGAGGTTCAAATAAAAGAAAATTTACTTTTCGCTCTAACTACCCCTTTAGTAAAAGATCATTAAATGAAGGGATACACAAGAAGAAATTAGTTATAGAAGTGGTTGTCCTTTCATATTAGAACACAATTTCAATCATACAGTTACAGAGCTAAGCTATATATTGAATTGAAGTTTCACGCTATTGCTAAAAATCATAAGATATACATAATATCATAGTTTATGAGCAAGAAAAAAAAAATTCAATCACCGTGTGTTCAATGTAAGAGAGAATTGAGAGAATAATGCACAGAAGAAGTAAAGGTAGAAACACAAACAGCTCAAGGATTGCTCTACACGAACAGCACATGAAGAGCTGCGTTTTTTAAATAGCGATGATCCAAGATTCAAAAACTCTAAGACTGCATGCCTAAGATTTCAGATATCAGAAAAAGAATCCTCTTCCAGCTCAAACTCTAGTTCTCACAAAGAATAGTTTCAAGATAACAAGAAAAGAGTGGTGGCCAAGAGGGACATGACTACAACTTAAAGATTGAATTATCAACATTTGATGGGAAATATAACATGTTGAATTCTTGGATGGGCTCAAGCATGTGGAGAACTTTATCACCTTCATGGATATACCAAATGAACAATAAGTCAATCTCGTAACAAACAAATTATGAATGGGTGCAGCAGCATGGTGGGATGGTGGCTCACAAAAAGGAAAGTGAGTAAGTCAGGAATTCATCCATGGCCGAAAATAAGGAACTCATGAAGGAAAGGTTCTTACTGGTAAATTACAGCTAACTCATGAACAAAAGCTAGCAAGATGCTTGTAAGGTCAAGATCCATAGATGCATGTATTGAGGAGTAATATGAACTCAATGCATGTAATGATCTTGCCGGAACTTCTAGCAAGTCGCACAATGTGTAATGGTGTCAAAGAACTTATTCAAGCTTGTGTGAAGTTATTTCCTTTGAGTGGCTCGAAAAAAGTGGTTACCAAGGTCCACACGGTCGATATGCAGTTCCCTAAGAAAACGTTGACTGATCATCGAGAATTTAAGAAAAGTGAATCAAGGGAATTGTTCAAGATAATGACGAAACCAGCAAGAAAATGGTAATTTATAAGCCAAACAAAACGTGAGGATGTGTTTAAAGTATAACCAACAAAGCATGACGTAGTAAACTTGAGTATTTTATAAAAATAAATTCAATCATCCATACCTTTACAGAATAATTAACTAGTATTTATACTAGTTCGTTACACTAACAACCCACCAAATGCCACAACTACCCATCGGCTAGAAATAAAGCAGCCCACTCAAACTAACTCTAGCACCCAACGGCTAGAAATTCTAGAGTTTTCTCCAATAAGAATATGTCCTTTGCTTATTTTGTGATCATGTGCAATTTATGGCCTCAAATTGGAGTGTCCAGCACAAATCTTTGGTAATTACTCTACCTACAACATAAACCTATATTGAAGGACTTTTTTTTTGTAACCTTTGTGGAAAAGGGATGCCTTATCCCTTTATCCTTTAGGTTGTTTCTTTGCCTTTTGCCTTTTTTAATTAAAGTTTCATCCATCTCTTATAAAATAATAATAATAATAATAATAATAAATTACATAATTGTATAATCAGAAGCCTCTTTCACCTTACGCTTAGTACTGTTTTACCAGTTGAGCTTTAGTATAAATAATCCTTTAGGTTCTACTTTTGATGATTGATTTATAATAACATTCTCCAAGGAATTGGTTTACACCATTTTTGTATTTGCATTTTTAACGGTTTTTTAATTATGTTTACTACAGGTTAAAAGGAAAGTATTATTAGTATTTTGCTGCTTTTATTTCAGTACATTAGTTTCAGAGTGACTGTAGGTTAGTTTTAAATTTAAATATCATTTTAGTTCTTAAACTTTCAAGAATATTTTATTTTAGTCCCTAAATTTTTAAAATGTTTATTTTGGTCCCTAAACTATAAAATGTGTTTGTCCTTAAACTCTTAAAAAGTAACTATTGGTCCTTATTTTTATTTTCATTTTAACAAATTAATAAAATGACTGCAAGTATGTATATATGTATTTAAACCGCAAGTTGAAAACGAGTATGGAGAATATGAAGTTTAGGTGTCAAAATAAAATAACAATGGCCAAAATGGTCATTTTTTAAAATTCTGAAACCAAAACAGTTAATATCAAAGTTTAGGTACGATAATATACATTTTAAAAGTTCAGAAACTAAAAATAAAACAAATCTACAAGTTTAGGAACCAATATAGGATTTAAACCTTAGGCCCCGTTTACTTCTCTTCAATTGGAATGAAAATCAATCGAAATGGAACCAATTGAAATGAGAATTGTATTCCTTTGATGCTGTTTACTAGGAGTTGTCTAGAATCGGAATTAAAAATTCATTCATGCTGTTTACTTTCATTTGGAATCTGACGTTTACAAAAATAACCTTTTTTAATTTCTAATCAATTAAAAAACTATGACAATTATTAAGGAGAGAGGAGGGGGTAAAGTGTGTAAAACAATTAATGAGTATGGTGTGGGCCCCACGAAATATGGAATGAGAATAAGATTGATCACTTTTTTGTAGTGAATGGAATTGCCTCGTTTTTGGAGGAGTGATTCCCAAATTTGAGGTGAGTCCCTCGTTTGATTCTCATTCCTTAATGTTGGTATACACTATTAAAAGAAATGAAAATTTTCATTCTCATTCCTTGATTCCGATTGAAGGGAAGTAAACGGAGCCTTAGTTTTAATTATTGTTGTGATTGTACAAAGCCTGACTTGAAACCTTATATGTGATCAGTTTTTCTTCATATTAATGGAACAAGTAGTCCCTTTTTGGCTAAGGCTGTACCAGCCATACCCCACAAATCATAATTTACGTCACCATCAGTATATGAGAAAAGTACCTGATTTGAAGGCTGAGACTTTGGTCCACTCCTATCATCCAAGTCAACGACCTGCCAAAACGAAGAAAATTAACAAATGTTGAACTTAAACTAACCTAGTATTTGATTCTCAAAAGCTCAGATCCTTGGCTTGATCATTATCTCTGTTGTTAGCTCAGTACTCATTTTAATGCACATAATTGCTTTCAAAGTTAGTTGGGATGCTCTGGAGACTTTGGAATCCATAGTTCTCGTTGCATCCATATACAACTTTCCTTCTAATGAGTTCAACAATAATTACCCAACTATTATTGCTTCAAGTGGAACGTTCTTCTCGTAAATCATGTGCCATATCCATTTGTATTTGTCATTTCTTCAAATAATTTTTTTCACAAAAAAAAAAAAACATGTTTGAGCTGTCATGATCTCAGGCAAACACCCTAAGCACATCTCACGCATGTGTGATGTTTCAACATAATCAAAATCTGTATCCTCTTTTTCAATGCAGCAAATTTAATGGATCGGATACAATTAATTAGAGTTCAATAGACAGTTACAAGTTTCAACCAGCCTAAATAACACACAACATAGATGGGTACAAGATAGATTCAATCCAACTTGAGTCTAAGATTAGCACGTAAAAAAACTAGCGGTTGCAAGAAAAGAAACAGATTATACATAACTAAAGGAACTCAAGTCAATTAGAATGTAAACCTGATTGTCTGAGGAACTAATTTTCTTCTCCAGATCAGACAGTTTGGCCTGAAGCATAAGAAAGGTAAGTAGAATTAAGAAAAGGAACAATTCTCACTAACAAGAACTGTAAGGAAAAGTGTCAACAATATAGGTAGTCAATAGAAATGTAGAGAGAGAGAGAAAGCACCTCGGAAACAGCAGCTCTTGCCTCAGCAGCAGCAGTGGCATGTAGTGCGTTTGCCAGTTCCTTTCCCATCTCTTCAACATGACTCATTGCATTCTTCAAAGTCTTCTCACGATCAAGAGTGAGAGTTCGAACATTATTCCTCTCTTCTTGCAACTCTTTCTTCGCCTCAGCCCACTCCCTCTTCAAGCACAATTTATCATAATCATTTACATGGAAATCATAGAGTATATCATAACAGACACTCTACATTTTGAGTTAAATACAAGATAGACAGACCTCAATAGCTTTGACATTGAATAGGGAATTTTCTACTGAAGGGGGATAGGATATTTGATCAATTCATAAGAAACATCTGAGGTATTTAATTGTACAACAGACCATATAAAGGATAAAAAATGTAATCCTCAACCCACATGTAAGATCTTTTCTCTCTTCATAATCAAACTTCATTTTCCTTTTTTTTCTAATAGGAAAAAAAATTCTTCAATCAAACCAGGAAAAGTAAAATGGAGCGAGAGAGGGATAGAAAATCCTTTTAAAAGCCAAGGAGGTAAAAACAAGTTGTTACTAGAACAAAAATACCATTTGAGAATAGTAGGAGTATTGATCAAGTAACAACTAGATAGAAGTAAGGTAATTTATTCAAAATTCTAACATTACGTCACACCCCAATCAACAATAGAAGAGCTTGATAGAAATGAACTAGTTGATACTTCTTTAAGTCCAATGTGAGTCCTAAGAAGTTTTTTGCTGGTTTGGAAGCAAAAGGCACATGATATACAAGACTTAGATTTTTTTTTTTTAATAAGAAACAACTTCTCATGGAAAAAAGTCCATGTTCTAAGTTTATAATGGAAATACTATTAAATTTTTCCAAAAGGAAAAAATTTATTCCTCAATACATCTTCAGAGGAAACTTCCCTTTATAATGTTATCACCTTCAGTTTGTCCCTAACAAATGAAGGCTGTTTGATGGCAATTGACAGTCAACATCATTTATTATTTTAATACTCTTTTCTCTCGTCCTAGTCAGAGTACTTTGTTTCTTCAATTCAACATGAGCTGGGTCTTGAGGGAAGGATTCTAGATCAAATTTTTTCATCTCCTTTGCGGTCCTATTCTTCCTATCAAAGCTAAGTTACTTTGGATTAATGCTTCAATAGCTATTCTCTAGGATATTTGTTGGAAAGAAATCAAAGAATTTTTTAGGTAAAACCTCTAGAATGGATGGATCATTTTGAGCTTATCAAGATTAAAGCTTCCCATTGGTGTTTTTTGTTTCAATACATTTGATGGCTACTTTCTTAATGATATTTATAATAATTGGAGGATTTTTTGAACAGTTAAGCTTATCAAGATTTCTTGGTGCTTTTACTTCTATTCTCTTTTCATTTATCAATAAAAATTTGTTTCTGGTTTAAGAAAAGGGGAAACAAAAATTTTCATTGATCAATTAAAAATTAGAAAGAAGCTGGATATGACATACGTGGGAAAAAAACAGCAAACTACTGAATACGAGAAACAAACCACAACCCATTTGCTTGATCTAAATAACTAAACAAGCCAAACACCTTTCAGCTAGAACTTAAAACCACCCAATAAACATGTCATACAAACCAAAATAACATAAAAAAGACACCTTACAACTGAAGAAAATCTCCCCTGCTCCAGTGAATAATATCACGAACAGAAGAGCTCAATGGCACTAACCTCAACTTGCTTTGCATGTTCCTCCAGTTTTCTCCTTTCTACAACCCTGGCCTCCTGATAGATTCAAAGTTGTATAGCCAAATGACAATAAACAACTAAATATAAATCTTCTATTTGAATCTTAATTTTAAAAAAAAAACACACACACACAAACAAACAAACAAAATGACCAACCTCATGAACTTCTTCGACACTTCGAATGGTATCCAGAGACGCCTGCACTCATTAAAACAGGTGAGAACCAGTATAAAAATTATGACACTAGAAAAGAACTATCAGAAACAAACCTGCACACGAAACAATCTTTCGGATAGATTCCGAATTTCATCTTGTGCTCTCTTTTCAGCATTTGATAACAACTCCTTTTCAGTTTTTAGGACAGACACCTATAGAATACAGAAGTCCAAGATGAGAATGGTAACGATCCCCACTTAATGGTTAAGTCTAGAGCTTTACCTCCATAGTCATTTTCCGCGAATGTTCATCAGCGCTGTGCAAGGATTCTGAAACTTCTCGCAGTTTTCTTTGGTAGTCCACTATAAGTTGCGTGAACTCTACATTCCGAGCTAACACGCCATTCATTTCTACCCTCTATATTTCATATGAATATGAAAGTAAGACAACCAAATATGATTGAAATCATCATCCCGTATTCAACCAAAATGATATATAACATTTTATAAAATCACCTGTTGCTCGAATTCCTTCATGAAACTATCCAGTTTTTCTTTAGCAAAACTGGACTCCAGTTCAAACTTGTTACGTTCAGCCCTCACTACATTCATCTCACTTCTGAGGATAAAATGTCAAGCAAGGTGAATTAGCAATAAATTTGAAATGAAGATTTAATAACATACTGAGCTTAAAAGAAACGTGAACACATTATATCACAACAACAAAGCGTCATTACACATAATGCTGACCTCTACAAAGAAAAAGGAAACTGAGGAAATTGTAGTGATGAAGACAG
>JAOANK020000006.1:204850-229773 GCA_026257165.2 Telfairia occidentalis
TGAAGACAGAAAATCACCTCATCCCCAAAACAATGCCCCCCCCACCCCCCCAAAAACAAAAAAATTCTATACCATTATTACCTTGCTTTATTGTTGAATGTAATTTAAGCTACAAGTATATTGAACTCAAGAGAGATCAGTCGGAACTATATACTTTTCTTCTGTTAGCAAGGAATTACACTCCTATCTTCTTTTTTAACAAGAAACTAACTTCTCATTAAAATGATGAAAATGAACAAAAGTTCAAAGAGATACAAACTGAAAAAATAAAAAACCAAAAAAAAAAAACAAACACGAGAAGCTAACAAGGATGAATAAACCCTCCTATCTTCTTAAGATAACCTTAAACCATTTAGAACATACAAAAATTTACATGACTGAAATCCAAGTGGTAAATATATTTGTGTTAGATATGTCTTTAATCAGTTGAGTTATGCTCGGTTTGGCAAATATATTTGTGTTACTATGAAACAAAATTGACACTCAAGGGAAAGAATGTGGTTAATAACTTTATACCATGCAAAACAAGGGCAAGCACATTACCTATACTTTTCAATTTCTTCTTCGAGACATCTTACTCGTTTGGCAGACTGCTCCTGAGCTGCCTTTGTAGCTTCCTATATAATATTAAAAAATGAAATGATTAGAAGTAAGGAGTGTTACACACTTCAACTTCTCAATTATGTTGCCAATCTAACCTGAGAATCTTCAGAAACAAGCTCAAGTTCCTTCCTACCAAAATCTGCAGCACAAATAATGTAAAAATTTTTTTCGGATGGAAACATAATTTCATTGATAGAATGAAACTAAGGATACAAAAAGAGAGCCCATCCATGGAGTTACAAAAAACTTCTCCAATTGGACAAGATAATAAAAAAACTACAGTTACAAAAGGGAGCAATGTCTTTAGACCAATAAAGCGCATTAAAAAAGATGCAATCCTTGAGCGATTGATTAGATCGATCTTTTGCTTGGAAGATTCTGTTGTTGCGCTCGTTCCAAATGTTCCACAAAAAGGCTCTGTTAATGTTCATCCAGAGAATTCTTTTAGCTCGTTTAAAGGGATGATCAAGGAAGATGAGAGAGAGCCAATCAGAAATAGTTTCAGGAATAACAATGGACCATCCAAAATCTTTCAAAAGGTCAGACCATATGCTTGCCGAGAAGGGCCAGTGAATGAAAATATGGTTGTGTGACTCGCTGGCCGCATGACAGAGGTAGCACAAATAATGTAAAATTGCAAGTGTAAAAAGTTAGAATTAGAAGTTCCCTACCACACAGAAGAATTTAAAATGCCGAGAAGTAGAAGCACACAATCAAGAATTAAGGACATGATCCAGTCTCCTAAATCCTCTTGGGAAAGAAAAAGCAGAGAGAAGAACAAGCCAATGTTCATATACTTCTTTTATATTTTCCTTGTATTACGAGAGGCAATATAACATATTAATTATGAAGAACCCTCAACATCAAGCACCACATCCCCCTTTTATTATTTTCATCCTTTCCTACGCCCTTCGTGATTACCATCTTCAACTCTTCCTTCTCATTATTTTATTCCAATATTTTGTATCCTTAAGCACCGCACCTCATAGAATTGAATATCCTCCTCCCTAGAAAAGTTCTTTGCAAATTAGCTACATTACAATTTTTTTTTCAATAAGAAACAATTCCATTGATTGTATTCTATGAAACTAACAAAACAGGAGGAAAACTACTCCAACGGGTCAATATAATGTTGCAAGAGAGGTGATAAATTACATCGAGAGATAGCGATTCCATAAAACTAACAAAAGATTTCTCATTGTCATTGAAGATCATTTGATTTCTTTTAAGCCATGTTGTCCAAGAAAATGCTCTAATTAGGTGCATCTTTTGAACCCTTTTCCATTATAGAAAGGTGTCGGAGAGCTTTCAGGTCATTTGGTAATGTTGTGGACCAATGGAAGGACTTGAGCATGATCTTGCAGAAGGCATCCGTCATGGTGCATGATAGAAAGACAACTACTCAGACAACAAACCTTATTCCTTGTTCAGACCTTAACCTGAATTCAGCAAGAATGAAGTCATAAGTGTCTTTCACTCGGGTACAAGCTCCTTTATTTTTGCATTAAATGAAGCTTCATTTATCTCCAACCTCTTTCAGAGATTTGAATCCCACATCTACGAAGGCAACTCTCTCATTACAACCATCTACCATACACAGGAATTACATCAAATATCCATCGTTCCCTAGATTTAATCGAGAAGTCACCAACTGTATAAAATCCTTCTTTTGTACATAATAACATAGCCTCCTCACTAATTGCACACCATAGTAATGCTTCAGCAAATTGGAAAGAATAATTTTCTCCAATTAACTAAATCGAGAAGTCAGCAAAGAATACATAATTTTGAACTTTTTACTATCCTCTGTTTTAAGCCTTTTACTCCCAGAGCTGAAATCTTGGCTAAATGAGAATACTTTTTGTTCAATCTTGCGTGGACACTTCTTAATGTCCATAATAAAGCACGAAATGATTACATTCTTAGCTGCTAAGAATGTCTGAGCAAACCAAGAGAGGAAGACTTCCTCTCGAATCTCAATTTTGCAAGAATTTTGAAATATTTGTCCCTTTTTGAATGAAGATAACAATCGAGATCAAGATGTATACTCGTAAATTATATAAACCTCTTTTTGCCATTAAAATCACCGTTGGAAGTGAAATTCATGGCTGAAAAAGTGGCAACGACGCTTCAATTCTTCTTTTTCTTCCACTGATGCTATTAAAGTATTTTACCATTTTACCATTAAAGTAAGAAACCTAGATTTACTTCTACCTTGATTTCCCCTGTGTTTTTTCTTTACTAAAATATTTCTCTATTCCGATTCTTCACATCTTACAATATTTGTTTTACTGAGTTCTATAGATGAAGCTTTTATATGATCAGTAAACTAATTGTAGAAATTCTTAAACATTTGTGATTTTATCCATTTTATCACATGCTTCACAAAGAAATTGTTCAAAATTCTATTAGCCTTTAAAACATTGAAGGGATCAACTCTCGACATGATATTCCCCTAATAAAATTCTTGAAGAGTAGAACACAGGCATGAATTATGTGAGAGCCTTTTTCTCTTTGTCAACACTGAACATTTTATATGGAACTGAGTTTAATTTATGGAGAGAAGGGGAGGAGAATTTGTGCCTCGCTTCTTCTGGCTTCGTGAGACTATAAGACATAACCTGTTTTTGAACAAGACAAGAAAACCTACTTCTCGTCCTTAGCAGAATGATACTCTTCAAATCTTCCCACGTTGTCTTCACCAAAAGGGAAGACTTGTTCAAAAATAAGAATACAAAATGTCTGATCGTAGAAGACCAGTATTATGTGGATTAAAAAAAAAGACAAACCTGGAGCAACACCAGCAGATAGGGGATGAAGCAAATTACGCTTATGCTCCTCTTCATATAGCCTTTTGTACATGGCAACCTACATTGATCGCAAAGCACAAAGGTTTTTTCTATGAGGAGAAAGCATAAATATTCCATAAACAGAACAACGGGAGGAAACTTGGTCCTTCATCTATCCAACCATCCCTTATCCGAAGAGAGAGAAAAGAACGTTAACCAAACAATGAATAACTGCAAATATGCTGGTTGGTAATTTCTTATCATTCCCTTTAATTCAGAAGAAATCAAGTATTTAGAAAAGCGAGAGGATGCAGTAGAAAAGTATTAAACCATACCGAATTTAATGCAATTTACACATGCAACATTTAGATACACTTTTTTCCTCAAGAGTCCATTAGCTAAACCCCCTTACGTCAAGTCATTAATCAAGCCACGGCACTGGCCAAGTACAGACCCCTGCCCTAATCCACTCACTTACACCTGATTTCTGATTTCTCAAGAGAACTTCTATGCTTTTCACAACACTGAAATGATCCTAAAGATAAGTAATAACTCACACATAGTTAAAACCAGGAAAAGCTAAGACTCAAGGATTTTGGGAACCAACAAAGGACTTGCTAAGAAATGAAACAAGAAAACTACCATGAAGGGACCAATTAAGAAATGAAATCCAAGAAGAACTCACGGAGGCATGAAGCGACTCAATCATCTGTCCCTGCTCTACAACTTTTTGTAGCACTGCTTCAACTTTACATGCAGCTTCTTGAGTATGCCTTTTCAATTCAACCTCTAATTTCTCCTGCAATTCCATAAGAGCCAAGTTCTCGTGATTAACAGTTCACAGAAAGGAAGTAATTATGGCCAAAAAATGGTGACGAACCTTGAAATCAAGCTCTGTATCTTGAAGCTGCGCAGAAAGTTTACGTACAAGGCTTCTAAGCTGGACATTCTGCTCAACTAATCCATTTATATCCTTGAAAGTTAACTGCTTAAATTAATTACCATGAAAGATATTAATTATTTTTGCAGCGCTAAACTGCACATATTGAGGAGAATAATATTCAGAGGCAAGTAACAGGCATACAAGGTATTCGGAAATAACTCTATCAGCATCAGATTCCACATTGACCTCAAAGGATGTAATATTTGAAAGATTCTCGAGAACATCATGTCCAGTATATCCACAGCGAAGTTGCACATCTCGACATTCCTTTAGAAGAATTGCAACCTAAAAACGTTAATTAAACCACAGTTAGTGATGGCACTAGAACAATGTTAAGGACACATTAAGAAAACCTTCAAACAACACTTAAAATATAAGATGGTAAATAATATTTCGTGGCCAGTTTCCAAATTGAAGCAATAGAGAATCTAAAGAAAATTGCACAAGTAGTTCTTCAATATATATGCTCAAATGACACTGTCGGCACATTAAGGAAACAATCCGCTGCAAAAAAAAATATAACCTTAATGGGATACAGGCTGTCCAGCAACAAGCTAATATTATCATTTGGAGGTTCAAATGGAAACCACCATTCGAATATCTCAGGCACATCGGACGAGAAAATCAATAGAAATAACTACATATTTATAAGTAGTAATGTTCCTGATAATCGCATGGATGGGGTTACTTTTATACACTTTCTTGCTTAACATTTGTTATTCTTCGAGTAAATTACTATCCTTAGCTCATTTTATGGGTCTTAGTTAATGGGTTTAGCAATTTAAAGCTTGGGTTGATAATTTGCCAATATTGTGTCATTTTGAATCACTTTGACTCATGTTTGGACAAGAGTTCTTAATGGGTCGTTTGATAAATTGATCCATGGTCTTGTTGGGCTTTTACAAGAAGATATGCCTTTGATGCTTGCAATGTTGTAGCATTACTGTAGCAATGTTGAAAAGATAGAATAGTCCAGTTTCCAGCGTGAAAATGAATAAAATCTTTGTTGAATCGGCTATGGACGTGGAAAATGAAGCTGAATCAACTGTTAACGCTCTTTAGCTAATTCGATTATTCGCGTAAGTGTACTTAATTTCTCCAAAATTCGCATATTTTAGTCCTCGTGGGATCGACCTTGACTACCAATTACTACCTATGATTGCGTATGCTTGCATAGTGAGTTTTTGCACATCAGTTGCCCCACAAAAACATTGCACTTCAAAGTAAAAAAAGGAACATACCAATTCTAAACCAAATGATTTGAAGTTATGAACCCAATGTCTCATACTGAATTCACAATCAAAAGAGATGATCTTCAGATGCGAGGGGAAATGGTTGTGCATAGTGTGAATTCGCAACCCAAAGGCAGCAATTTTCAGGTAAAAAGCACCAGAGTCCATGAAATAAAAATCACCTTTGTAGAGCCTCTGAATTCCAGGTAGTCATGAATATGCCTCTCAAAGAGGGAGGATTTGCTTGCGCATATTACAGAAAAAACTTACGATGAAAAGCCAATGAGTTTCAGTATGCTACCACCACCAATTAAGGACATCGAATGACCAATGGGAAACCTGTTGGAATATCCAATATTTCTGTTTAAAGAGTAGTGGTAAATATTTGGTATTTCTTGTCTTTATTCTTTTTTTCCTTATATTATAATCAATCTCTCGCCTATACAAGACGACCTAATTTACACATTTTAATAGAATAATATATTTTTCTTCTCTCAAATTCAGCATGGTATCAGAGCTAAAAAACCCTAGCCATCGCCACCTTTAAAACCCGAGCCACCACTACCAAACTACGCACTCAACTTCTCGTGGCCATTTTTTTGTCATGAGTGTCTATCAGCCTCCTTCAACTCAGAAGTAGTAGTTGCGACTTTGTCAGCAATTGTGACTGCTCTGATGGGTACGTTTGGCTCGTAAGTGTGGCCTTCCAATTCTCTTCTTCGCTCGTGGGTGTCTTTCGTTAGTGGCTTCTCTCATTGTCAATCATTCACACTCATCGCCCATGGGTGTTACTATGTTCGCCCAAATTGCTCAGATTGTTGTTTTAACCAATCACCCAAGTATCGGTGGCTGTTGGTCTTCATTGGCCGTAGTCACAAGTTCGTCAATCACTGTAGAAGTCAGCCTTCGGTGTCCTGTTGTTGTTCGTTGTTTCTAGTGGCATTGATGGTCTCTCCCTCTTGTGTTTTTTGGTGGCGTTGTTCTCATCTCTATGGTGTTTGTGGGTCCTCACGTGAGTTCTTTAGCTGCATCTTTTGCAAATCAGAACTTACCAGTGCAGTAATTTTTCAGCACGAGTAACACAAAAGGAACAAGAGAGTTGCGATCTCTGTCAGACTTGCTTTTGCAATACTAGTCTCAAGGGTCATCATCGTACCATTTTCGCCCATGTGGTGGGCTTCTACTATGCTAGAAAGGGCTATAGCTTCTGCTCCAGCTTTCATTTGATTTGGTCCATATTTGGTTTAAGATCTAGATCGGTTCCGTTCAAGACCTAATTGACTAAGTACTTTCCAGATCTTTAGAGCAAATTCATCAACTCTTAAAATTACTACCGACTAATTTACCTACTAATAATTCATGTATATCATTGACACGAACAAGTACTTGTCTTAAAACTTTCTCGTGTGGTAACTCGTCTATGTGGATTATAGATTCTAAAGCTTCTAATCATATAACTACTCCCTCCCATCTATTTGACCCATACTGGATCCTCATATTGCAATAAAAAATTAGAATTGTATATGGTGAATTCTCTAGAAAAGGAACTATTAAATTGATTGAGAATTCCCTACAATTTGTCCTTCATGTTCAAAAATTAAATTGTAATCTTTTATCTTGTTAGGTAACTTTCTAGAAATTCTAATTGTCGTATAACTTTTTTTAAATCTGATTATATTTTTTAGAATCAGGATTCAAAGAAGATGATTGGAAGCACTAGGATGCTAGATGATATCTACTAATTTGATGGAGGTTCTCTTCGGAATAAAATAACTCAAGGTCTTCGTAGAATTAGTTCCCTCCATGTTAAGAACAAATTATGCTTTAGCATCTTAGGCTTAGACATTCTAGTTTTTTCTACCGCAGGTCATTGTTCTCCAAATTTATTTAAGGGAATTGATTGTTCCAAGTTGCATTTTAGTAAAGAATCGTTCTACATACTTTCCAAAAACTTACAAAGATTCCAAACCTTTTTATTTAATTAGTGATATTTGGAGACTTAAAAATTCAAGTCAAAACAGACGATTTGCAACTTTTATTGGCGACTTCGTCTATCTTGGATTTATTTAATAAAAAAAGTAGCTAACCTCTTTTGCAGCCTGCTACCATAAAACAATTATTTTCTTGCCTGTTTTAGTGTGCCACTTGTTTTTTAATTATAAAATAATGAGATTTTAAGTTCAAAAGAATGTGTTTAGATTCTTTAAATCTCCCAGAAAATTAATTTGTCTTGTTGTAGTCTAAACCTTATTATCACCACCTCTTGAAATATATACATGAGACCAACGCCTTTCATGCCTCAAAGAAGTAACCATACAGGCGTCAGCCTCCTTTTGTTTGGCAAAGGCGTAAGCCTTGAGGATCCTCAAAAGCAAATTCAAACATTTTTCACCAACTTGCTGACCAAAAACTTAATTCACAACATCCAATAAAAATTTATATACAATTGTTACTGGTATTGAAAATTAGACAAAATTACCTTGCTTCAATACGAATATTATTATTGGGAAAAAAAAAACATAAGGATAGAACCCTCTTTGTGCAATAAAAAAAAATTCCAGAAAGAGGGTGTGATTTTTCGATTACCTGTCTTGAAAGGTCAACATTCTCTCTCTGAAGTAACAAGTAATCACGCTCATGCCTCTTCAAATCAGCCTGCAAAACAATTGTATAATCCCAACAAATAAAATACGAGAGAAATGTTACTCCAAGAAGAACAGACACACGACAAGAATACACTATAATACGGACAAGACGACGCATCAATTTCTAAAAATATAGGACATGATACGTTAGTTTTTTTTAATATAATTATAAATGTGTGTTTATTATGACCTTTTAATTATCGATACTACAAAAACAATACATACAATGCATTAAAAAGGTGAGAATTAACCAACAATATCTATTATCGAATAACATTTACTAAATAAACTTAAAATTTGAAGAAAAAAATTGTTTTTCTTCCTAATATACTTGGCTTAAGTTTCTTGTTTCGGTGAACATCTTAGGTAAAAGTTTTCAATGTATAGGAGACTTCTTAATCTAGAAAATTGTCTAATTTTTTTAAAAACATGTTCTAAACGTGTCCCAAGTTTGTCACCAACTTGCCAGAAAATTCAAAAATAATTAAATAATTTAACATTATTTTCACGTGCCAGAAGCATATCGAACCAGGTCCGACTCAACCCTCTTAAAAAAAAATAGTGTTGATACTTTCTAGATGTTACAACTAATACACACATACCTTCAATTCTTGAATAGTTTTCTCCAAAATTGCTTGTTCAGAAATAGAATTCTGCAATTTTTGGTTTAACAGGGAATATGACTCGATCATTCTCTCATGCTCCGCTGCAAAAATGTGATAAGTAATCAGGTAATCGAAATGGACAGTATCTCATCAAATACCAGAACATCAAGAGTAAGGGCAAACGCAACTTCCAACAGAAAAAAAAGTAAGGAATGTTCTCTTCTCTCTCCTCCCTCCTCTTCCATTTAGGAACTTTTCTTTTCATGCTCTTCAGGTTTTTCCTCTCCCCATCAGATCAATCTCCAAGCCTATGAGTTTTGTTTCAAGATTCTAGATTCATTCTACTTCATCTTCTTTAGTATTGCTTAAAGTATTGATATAAAGAATAAATTTACCACAACACATCAACTTAAACTTTTGGGTTCAATGGTATTTTAACATGGTATCAAAGCAAAAAGTTTTCTGTTTGAACCCTTGACATGGCATTTCCTCAATTAATATATAACCACTAGTTGGGCCTTGTGCAAACTTCCAGCCCACAAGTGTGGGAGAGGGTTAAAATGTTGATATAAGATTAAATTTACCATAATCCATCAGCTTAAGTTTTTTTTTATGAGTGATTTAACATGGTATCAATTCAAACTTTTGTAATGTCATTTCCTCCGCCAATTAATATTGATACTTGCTGGGCCTTGTGCAAATTTTCATCCCACAAGAGGGTGTTTAAGGAATGATGTAAGATTAAATTTACCATAAACCATCAACTTAATCTGTTGGGAATTTGATTTAACAGTATCAATGTTTGTTGCCCCTGCATTTTACCCAACTTCAGTGGTTTGATTATTGTTTGGAAAATGCTAAAGAATTTTGCTTGTAACACATTTGGTTGGAAAAGTTTAAATATAGAGAATAAGTGTGTGTCTCCCCATCTATTCTCTTATACATGATGTTGTTAAGAGGAAAAAACAGGTTGCTTTCTCTCAAAATTTAAGAGTTTCTTCTGCACAGCATGATGAATATTGGGTTAAAAAAAAAAATCTGAAGTTTTGGAAAACGATTGCAATAATTTGATGGTAATCACAAGGCTTCATGCCCATGATGATTGGAAGAAAATTTCCTGTTCTCTTTAGGAAAAGTTCTCCCAACTTTTCAGGGTTGTTTTCTCTCAAAGTTTTGAGGTTTCTTCTATATTGTGTGAATATTGGGTTAAAAAAGAATCTAAAGTTTTGGAAATTGATTAAAGAAAATTTGATGGTCATCACAAGGCTTCTTGGGCATGATGATTGGAAGAGAATTTCCTGTTCTCTTTAGGAAAAGTTCTCCCAACTTTTCAGGGTTGTTTTCTCTCAAAGTTTTGAGGTTTCTTCTATATTGTGTGAATATTGGGTTAAAAAAGAATCTAAAGTTTTGGAAATTGATTAAAGAAAATTTGATGGTCATCACAAGGCTTCTTGGGCATGATGATTGGAAGAGAATTTCCTATTGTCTACAGGAAAATGTCTCCCAACTCTGCAGCATTAATCCTTTCATGGCTCCTTTAATTTTGAAGATGGGAGGATGTTAAGCCAATAACTATTAAATGATAAATGGATCTTTAGTTCCATTAATCTAAAGATCGAAAAATGGAACTTCACCCAGCATAGTATTAGTAGAAAGGAAGTGGTTCTTGCCTCTGGCGGCGGATTAGAAAACTTTGGTGGGTTGTTATTACGGTGGATTGATCCACGGCTCTACGGAACCTATGAACATGGTTAATTGCAACAAGGTTGTTCCTCCCAATTTTTGTGGTTTCCTTCCACCAAATGTGATCACAACCTAATTTGAGGAGACTTTTCTACCCTGTTGTAAGATTGTTGTACTGCAAATGTTTCATTGGTTGAAAAGACAATAAAAAGCAACTTTTTTAGTAGTGTGTTAGTAGTATATTTATGTAAATAGGAACTTATTAGTTCTTTGTCCTTTATTACAATTTTATTATTATTAGTTTAACACTTCCACGCATGCCTATAGATATTTTACTCTAGTGTATAGCATGAGAGGAGTTATTCTTCCTATTTGGTCTCACATGATATTAAAGCATTGAGTCTTTTCCTGGTACAATTAAAGTTTTGTGAGCATTAGGATTTTGTGTAATGTTAGAGTTTCGAATTTAGAATAGTACCTTGGAGTGTTTGTTTCTCATCACCACCCAACAAAAAAAAAACTCACCCACCAACCTTAGAATTCGGCAAGGAAAACAACTGCATGTGGGCCCCACACCCCTAAAATTGATGTCTCCTGTCCCACATGCCGGAGCGAAAGTGGCTAGAAATACATGCTGAAGAATCTTCTCCGACCATCGAGGCTCTCTTTTTCTTGGCATTTTCGACCCCTTTGTGTGGTTAGTTTGGTTAACATCAGCTCAGATTTGAAGCTATTCTGCAAAAAGAATTATAGTTTTTTTTGTTGGAACTCTACTCGGATATATTTTTTTGAGTTTGTGGTCATTTGGTTTTGATTTCGTAGATTTGGATTAGATATTATGTTTCTTCATTCTTTATTGGACTATTGCCAGACAAAAACTCGTGGTTCAATCGGGGACTCAATCCATCCATGATTCATCAAGAAATCCATTTGTTAATTTTGTAATGAGTTTGCTAAATTTAAACAATACCAAAAATCATTAAAAGCATCTTCATCATCCTTAGCGTCTACCCCTATTGCAACTATTGTTGGCTCAGGAACATGAATTATTATATATTTTCATCCTCGACCAAGTGGGCAATAGATTATGATGCTACTATCATATGATAAGTAATCCCAATTTATTTTTTACCTGTTGGTCATCTACATCCCTTACTAATGTTACTTTAGCAGATGGATCTAAATCTTTTGTTCTTGGATCTAACATAATAAACCTCACATCTCTTTCTTTGTCATCTATTCTACTTTACACCAACTTTCAGTTAACTTGATCTATGTTAGTAAACTCATTTGTGACCTTAATTGTTGTGTCTCATTCTATACTGGTTATTGCTTGTTTTAGGATCTTGTAACGAAGAAGATTATAAAGAGAGAACATGAATTTGGATACTTCCGATCATCAAGGACCAAAAAATGTGGTATGTTCTCAAGGACGAAAATATCTATATCCATAGCAATATCAGTAACTCAAATTTGCGGATATAACAACGAATATTTCAAGAAAAATTATGGATATCATAGAAATTTATAAACAGAGAAATCAAGCTCATTTAGTCAAATGGAGGTGGTGGTTTTATCATGAGCCCCAAACTCTGTGGAGGAGAGTGGTGGCCAGTTTATATGGTTTTAATACATTTAATTGGCATGCTATCAACAAATCTAATGGCTGCTTAAAATTCCCTTGAAACAACATTTCGAACCATTGATATTTGGTGAAGCATCGTCCTGTTTTGAAGGTTGGTAATGGGCAGAGAGTTTCTTTTTGGCATGATCAATGGTGTGATGGTATATCTTTCAAGCTCTCATTTCCTAATCTTTTCAGTGTGGTGGTCTCCAATCCAAATTAGTCGATCTTTGATAATTGGGTTTCCATTCATTCTTCCTGGCAAATTGATTTTCAAAGAATTTTGAAGGATGATGAATCTTTGGAGTTTGTCTCTTTATTGGCTCTATTGAATTTAGTACATTTGAGGGGAATGGAAGACAAGATCGTTCCTCGTTCGTAAACTGGAATCCTCCCGGAAATTTTCCTGTTAACTCTTCATCGAAACACCTTGATTCTTCATTCTCTGTCCAAGGAATTATTTCACTGCATCATTTTTTTTTGTTTTTTGAACGAGAGAAACAATTCATTGATATAATGAAAAGGAGAGTTCAAAGAGATACAAGCACCCTAGGAAGAGAAACTCCTCGGGGAGCGAAAAATCAAAACAAACAAAATATATTAAGAGTCAAAAGAAACTAAGAAAGCATTCCAATTGTTACAAATGATAAAGAGAGAATAAAGCTCAAAAGAGTTGTGGAGAGAACACCAAAGAGAGACATTGAATTCGGCTAGCTCAAAACATTCTTCCTTGCGTTTATCTTCAAAAACTTGTTGATTGCATTTGAACCAATTTTTTGAAGAAATGGCTTTAACAACATTAATCCATAACAAATGACCTTGAGATGAGAGAGAGGGACCGAAAAGAAGTTGAGTGAACACGTCCTTTTGAAGTGTTTGAAAAGACCCATTGAAGATTTTTTTCCTTCTTTTGAGAAGAAACAAATTTCCTTGATGAAATGAATCAGTAGATACAAAAGGGAGAAGATCTCATCCAAGGAGTACAAAAAAACATCACTAATTGGGAATAAAAAAAGAAAAGTTGTAGTCACAAAAGGGAGAAACTCCTTTGGACCAATATAGAGCGGTAAAAAGAATGTTATCCATAAGAGCCTCAAAACAACATATCTTGTTTTGGAAGATTCTATGTTGCATTTGTTACATAAATCTACAAGAAAGCCCGGTTAATGTCCAATCATAGGGTTTTTTTGGCACGCTTGAAAGGAGGAGGGAGAACCAATAAGTGATGGATTCATATAGGACAAGAGACCAACAAAAATCTTCGGTGAAAGCCAACCATATTTTAGCAGCCAATGAGCAGTGTATAAAAATGTGACTATGGGATTCATTTTCTTTACAACAGAGACAGCACCATCCGAAGGAGAGATACATCCATGAAGTCCCATTTTGGAGCTTGTCGTGAGTGTTTAAACACGCGTGGTTAATCTCCTAGAGAAGAAATTTAACCTTTTTAGGGTAAGAGTCTTTCCAAATCACATTGTAGATTCCATCATATGAGGAGGAAAGCTTGCAAATCCTTAGATAGGAACTTGGTAGATAAAGAACCCTTGCTGTCCAGCAACCATATCCATTGATCCTGACAGTTGGATAAGCAAATGGGGGTTAAGATGGTAGAGAGCTGAGCCCATTCTCTGATTTCAGCCTCAGTAAGATTCCTTCTAAGACCCATGGTCCACGAAAGTTGATCTTCATCCCAAAAATCTGCTATGGAAGCATCCTTGGGCGATGATAGGGCAAAAATCAGAGGGAATGATTGAGAAAGAGGTTGCTGTCCTGTCCATTTGTCCATCCAAAAACTAGCGAGTCTTCCATTGCCTACTTTGCAAAGAGTATTATCAAAAATCAGCTTGCCTCTTTTGTTGATGAATTTCCATGGTCTCCTAGAAGAAGCAGAAGATTTGATTCCAGCTTTGTGGTCAAAATGATTGGATCCATGCCTAGCTTTGATTATCCTCCTCCATATTGCTGATTTTTCGTCAATGCCAATTAGCTATCAAAGCTGAATTTTTAAATTTAATGTCAGGCACTCCAGCCCCCCATAAATGAGGGAGTTTTGACTTTATCCAACCTCAGAAGATGGGCAGCTTCCTCTTCTTTGCAGTCCCAACCGATGAAAGCGGCAGAAGATCTTTTCAATGGCTTGGCAGCCTTGGTGGGAATGTTGAAGATCGATAGATAGTAGGTGGGAAAGTTGGTCCAAACACTATTAATGAGAGTGAGTCTTCCCCCTTCGAAATGTGAGAATGAGCCCAATTAGCTAGTTTTTTTTTCAATTTTCTACGATGGGAAGCCAAGAGCTAAGGCACTTTGGTTTACCATAAAGAGGGAGCCCAAGGTAAGAATTTGGCCAAGATCCCACAATACAACCAAGCTGATTCGCAATCTGTTCCAGCCTCTGTTCTTATACATTGATCCCAAAAGCTTGATTTTTTGTCTGTTGAAGTTCAAACCAGATGCTTCCTCGAATAGTTGCATAAAGTTGAAGAGGTTGGTTAGACACCTATCATCGTCGGGGAGAAGAGAATTGTGTCATCAGCAAATTGGAGGTAGTTTATATTCAAATTCTCTTTTATGATCGTAAAACCAGCAGCTAGATTATTCTTGGCAGCAAAGTAGAATAGCCTACTAAGACTATCGACGGCCAATATAAAGAGAAAGAGGGAGAGGGGGGCTCCTGAAAGAGGGAGAGGGGGTCTCCTTGATGGAGCCCCCTAGAGACTTGTATCTTCCCACGAGTCCTTTGATTTATAATGATAAAAAAGTTAGCCAATGAGATGCATCCTCTAATTCAACTGTGCCATTTGGTATCGAAGCTTTTGACTCTTAGAATTTCATCATGGTAGTCCCAATCCACTTTGCCAAAGGCCTTCTCAATATCAAGCTCGTTAACCAACTCACTCTTCTTACGAGAGTGTCATTCATCAATGATTTCATTGGCGATGAGAGAAGCATCTACAATTTAACGATCCGCCACAAAGGCCAATTGATATTCTGTAGTGGTGGATGGGAGAACTTTCTTTAATCGATCTAAGAGCACCGGAGCAATAATCTTGTACATACAAGAGATGAGACTAATAGGTCTATAGTCCCCAACTCTTTTGGAATCCAATTTTTTGGGAATAAGGAACATATAAGTCTTGTTGACACTAGCATTTATGGTGGCATTCTCAAAAAAAAAATCCTGGAACACCTTAAATATGTCGAATTTTATGATGTTCCATGACTTTTTAAAGAATTCTGAGTTAAACCCTCAGGTCGTGTGGATTTGTTGGTTCCAAGGTTGTTAACAGCATTCCAAATTCCAACTTCTGTAAACGGAGCTCCAAGATCCGAGGCGGCAAAAGAGAGATGAGTTTCCAATCAATAGGTGTTGGGAGAAAACGAGTACCTTGCTTTTTGGTGAGAAGCAATTTGTAGAAGTTTATAAATTCGTCTTCGATTGCCTCGTCATGAAGTAAGTTGTTGTCATTTGATGAAAGAATCTCAACAATGGTATTCTTCCTTTTCCTAGCTGCGACATATCTATGAAAGAACCCCGAATTCTCATCCCCTCTAGCAACCATTTGGCTTTACTCCTCTATTTCGATAAGGACTCATCATTGGCAGCAACGTCCAGTAGATTATCCCTTTGCTCCTCTGTGACCTAACCACCTTCCTCAGCTATGTTAATAGAATTCAGCTCGGTTTGGTATCTATTTTGGTGGAAGGGAGGTGATTGAAGATTCGTGAGTTCCATTACTTTAAGTCAAGCTTTAGTCCTTTCAATTTTATCATAACCCCATGACCCGTGACCACCGTCCTTCAACAAAAGATAGGAAGTTGGGATGAGAAAGCCATGTGTTATTAAACCTGAAAGGAAGGGGACCCCATTTCTGTCTACCAAGTGTCAGTATGATGGGACAATGATCAAATGTTGGTCGCTCAAGTCTCCTTAAGAAAGCCTACGTGAATTTTACCATGATAGGGTCAGCAACTAGGAAACAATCAATGTGAGTGAGAGTTGGGGAAGATCTGTAGTCTGACCATGTGTATCGACCGTTTGCAAGGGGGACATCAATGAGTCCATTGTCTTCAATGAAGAAATTGAAGCGATGGGACCAAATGGGAGATCTAGTGTTGTTTGAGTTATCACTAGTCCAACGAGTGAAGTTGAAATCTTTACCAATGATCCAATTCCCAGAGCAGAGGCAGGACAGGTCAGTAAGCTCCTTAATGAAACTCTTTTCATCCTCTGTGTGAGGGCTATAAACCCCTTTAATCCAAAGATCATATCCATCACATAAAGAGCAAAGAAGAAAGCGAGAGAACGCACCTTCAGTAACGTTGGATATAGACCGAGAAGGCTCATTCCACATCAGGAAGATGTGCCAGAGGACCCATATGCATCTAAGAAGGACCAGCCAATGCGTCTAGAGCTCCACAAGGATTTGATGAAGATTTTGTCCACACGGTTGCATTTGGTTTCCTATAAAATCACCATCGTTGGATTGTGTTTCATAATGAGGCTTTTCATGAGGGCACGTCTCTTCCAAGAACCCAAACTACAAACATTCCAAGAGAGGATTATCATTCAATCATGTTCGACCGAGCCTTATGTTCAATGTCGTAGGTAATAGATGTTTGGAGATTTTTCAATTCTCTGAGTCCTTTGCTTTGTTTAATCGAGAGCTTACCCTTGTTTGTCTTCAATGGTATAGTCATGATGCAAAGGCTATTTTGCTTGAGCAAAGACGCAAGAGCTCCTAGGTACAGTACAGATTAGGGTTTAGCAGTGGGGAGTTATCGTTAAGGGGAGGAAGAGTCACAGCAAGAAGCCTCACAGGGTTGTGAAGAGCATGGTCCTCTATTTCAAAACAAACCAAGCAAGAAAAGAAAGGAGGGGGTGGCATGGGTTGGTGTGGTAGGCTATGAGAAGAGGTGGAGATGAGGTTTTCGGTGTCAAGGTCAGAGGGCAAAGGAGTTTTTTGTGCTAGGGATAAAAAAGGTTATATCCTTTGGCACAATTTGAATAGGTTTTCTGTTTTGTTGATGGGACAGAGGAAGGGGGTTAGGGAGAGGAGAAAAGAAGTTTGGGAGCCGTATGGGGGAGGGGGATTGGGCCCAACTTTTTTAGTATGGGAAGGGCCAACATGTTCTTGGTTAAAGGTGGGGTAGAAACGAAAGAAAAGAAAGTCAAAGAGGAGCTGACCCGATGGGTTGATGGGATGGATGCCTGCTTTCTAGGGAAAATTATGTCCTTTTCTGTCGATTTAGACTCTCCATTGTACCTTGGCTGTTCTTCGAAAGATGCGTGTATTGATGCCTCGTTTTTTGATATCATATGCACCAATCGTTCGGGTGGGAAGCAATGGGCACCGATGATGATACCCAAATGATGATCGGTGTTAAACCATGGATCAATCCAGACGGATTTTTCTCTCTAAAAGGAGGAAGGGATAAAAATCTTTGCTAGAATAAAGCCAAATGGGTTACCTTTGTCCTTTATACTTGCAGCCATCAAGTCCATGCGATATGTTTTTTTTTTTTTTTTGGCTACTTCAAGAAAGCCTTCACAAGCATCTCCAATATGCCTGAAGTTATCCACGGCCCATTGGCCATTTGTTAGGAGGGAGACCTCGAATGCTTATCCATCCTCCATACGACATTGAGACCAAGTTTTCTTGGAAAACATTTGGGTTCCATGGTTTATATAGAACTTGGAAAGATGCCACTTTTTGTCAACCATGATAGCTCCTGAGGATTTGTGCAATAGGCAGTGACATGAGCTTGCAGAACCCTTAGTAACTTGTACCAGTTGTCATGGAAGTTTTCCTTTCAAGGATGATGGTAGCTCTTGTGTCAAAGGGAAGAATAGTGCTTTATGAGGTAGTTCGAGTAATAAAGGATAGGTTGGGTGGTTGGGGTACATTTATTGCAGTAGCCTTTCCTTTCATCAGTGTCACCTTTTTACAAGAGGGCTTTAAGACAAGGAAGGAGATGGTGGAATCACATTTGTAAAAGGATAGCATGGAAACAAAAGCTTCCCATCCTCTTCTTTGATCTCTCACTGGTATCAGCTATCTATTTTGGCCACCATTATTGTCTATTCTTACCTGTTCAACTGTGTGTCCTCGTCTATTCGAAATTTTTTCTATCCAAAACACTTGGTCATCTTCTCTAATCTCTTTGAAGAATTTTTGGTTGATGAGGGATTCCAGAAGAAGATTGAAACAGTCAGTGGCCCATCTCAAAGTAATCCATTTCAGGGAGATAAAGAAAGCTATATCTCTTGTGGATTCGGTGATTTCAAACTTTGTTTCCTCTAGTGGTCGGATCGATGGTGATTCCAAACTTCTTCCTTTCTATTGTGGCTTCTCAGCTGTGGGTGGCTTTCCATTCGTGAAAATTAGAGTATGGCTAGTAGAGGGGGAGGTTTTCATGGCTTCAGTTGGGGAGGAGAGGTAGCAAAAATGGAGAGGGAAAGGGAGGGAGAGAGAGCCATTTAAGAAATGGAGAATATTCATGGATGAAGAAAGTATTGGAAGGAGTTTTTGAGTGCGACTCGAAAACATAAGTTTGCTATTGCAAACTTAGACTCAAAGAATTACTGATAGACCCACTGAAGATTAAAAATTTTGAATAAGAAATATCAGCATGCCATGGCATATTTGCATTGAAAATAGATAACAACCTGACTTTCAGCAGCATTAAAACATAGAACACATGCTGATGGATGAATTGGTATGAAAGTGACTGAAACACAAAATCCAAGCAAAAATATTAATTTTCCTTGGACTCTTGGACTTCCATAGTACTGAGAATAAATCCTTAGACATGGGAGAAGTGGAAAACAAAGACGTTGACATAGCATTCATCGAAAGAGAACCAGATGACAGATACACCAATTGCAAGAGAGAGAGCAAGAAGGAAAATTCAGCAATCTCAAGATATTTCAGATGTCTTCTCAATTCAAGATCCCAAGTCACATGAGTGCCATACCAAAAACTAAAAATCAAACCAAGAGGATTCAAGAATAACTTGAAGAGCAGCAAAAAAGAAACCTTCAAAGGAGGATCAAGAAGCCAATGATCGCGCCAAAAAGAAACCCTCTGCCCATTTCCAATCTTGAATGCTGCAAAATTCTTAACAGAATCCCAAATCTTCACAATACTAGGCCAAGGACAATTAGAATTTCTTTTAAGTGAGCACACCAGATGCCAATTAAAAAAATCATAACCATAAATGTTTAGAATCACACGCCCCCATAAAACCCTTGGTCCTTGGGCAAATCGCCAACCCTACTTGAGATGGAAGCTAAAGACCATCGATGCCAAGACAACCCACCATCTTCCAAAGAGAGGGAAGCTGAAGACCATCGAACAAAGTAAGCATAAAGTATCGTCCCTGTTGTCTTGCCAAAAGAAATCCCTTAACAAATCTGTCAATATCAGAGCATACTTTACTCGACAGCAAGAATTAAAGACAAAGTATAAAGGAATGTTGGATCAAATGGAGTTTGCACAAAGTTAATCTCTTGATAAGCTAAACTTCTTCCATTTGTCAAGCTTCTCACATATTTTATCAATAACAGGGGACCAAAATTCCAATGA
The DNA here is from genome assembly GCA_026257165.2 of Telfairia occidentalis. Lineage (NCBI taxonomy): Eukaryota > Viridiplantae > Streptophyta > Magnoliopsida > Cucurbitales > Cucurbitaceae > Telfairia > Telfairia occidentalis. The sequence goes on from JAOANK020000006.1 coordinate 224,564, forward strand.
TTCGAAATTTCAACCCAATGGCATTCCCAAATAAGAAATGGGAAAGAATCTGCCTAGTTCATTTAACTTAAGAGACTCAATATTCTTTCCCCAAAAGCTTACAATTAAAACGCAGTGACATAGCATAAGATCATGATGAAGATATGTTAATCCCATAAATAGAGGATTTCTCCCCATTATTTCACTGCATCATGAAAATCTAGAAGTACTAGGAAGATAAAAGCTTTCTTTTGGATCATGTTGAATGGGCATTTTAATTCAGCCGTGGTTGCCTTCAATATGTGTTAGGCATAGAGAGTCAAGTGCATTTATTTGTTCAGTGCAAATTTGCACTAGAATGTTGGTTTTCTTTATTTCAGATCTTTGGTACTCAGAGTTTTTTCGAAGAATTCAAGAAGCCTTTTTCTCATCTACTTCATGGCCCTTCGATTTATCTGTCTTTTGTTATGGATCAATTCTATCAAAGCTATTGTTTCTAAGATAAGATTCAAGCGGAATCAATAGATTTTTGGAGACAAGAAAAGATCATAGGTTGAATGTTTCAACATCGCTAAGTTCAAAGCATCCCAATAGTGCTCTCTCCCCATGTTATTTGTACCTTATTCTCCTAGTGGTATTTGTAATAATTGAGTTCCTTTTATTCAGCCCCTTAAGAATCTTGCATCCTTTTTTTTTAGTTTTCTTTTTTTACTTTCTTGCTTTTCACTTTTGAAGCATTTTCCTTTTTATCACATCAATGAAAAGTTTGTCACTTGTTTAAAAAAAAGACTAGGGAAAACATATACTCAACGCACTATAAAATTAATTCATTTGTCAGAGAGAATTTGTTTTTTTTTTCTTTTTTTTGAAACAAAACTCACCTTCCCAACCAGGCATGTCCATTTCTTACGATACAAAAAAACAGCAACCTATAGTTTTCCATAGGAGAAAATTCTCATAAAATATCAAACAGGTTTTAAAAGGTATGACAATCAGAAAAAATAACCAAACATCTATAAGTGCCCAGCGAGGACCAAAAGGAAGACGAACACACATCCAAGCTAGACGCATGTCATTTAACACTCGGTTCTTTCGTTTTTTCCAGAAAGAAACAGAAAAGCATAAGGCAAAAAAACAAGCCATTTCCAATATTTTATATATATTCATAAAAAAAGAACTGTTAAGATCAGAGCACGATTAATAATGAAAGAGGAAAATTAGAAGGTTGGAATCAAGAAACAGATGACTTGTCAGTACACCAGATTTACTATTAAAATAGCTATTAGATTAGTACCTCTTTCCTCTAAAATAACTTCTGCTTTATCTTCTAATTCATATAGCACCTGAGGAAAAAACAATCAGCTTTCAGAATGAGTATAACCAAACCAACTAAAGACAGGCCAAAGCTTTCAAAATTTATAAAGAAACCTTATTTAGTGTATAGCACCTGAGAAAGACAAATCCTAATTTGTAATGACCGAAACAAACAGAAAAAAATATTTACACAGGCCAGCTGATCTTTGATATAGGAAAAGAAATTTCTATTAATTACCAAAGAAGATAAGTTCAACAGGCAGAAATCAGTGAAATCTTTTGAAGATAAGCTTCTTCATTAAAAGGAGATCTTTGGAAAGTTTTTGAGAAATTTTTTGAGAGGTAAAATCAATGTGTCTATGAATGAAACTTATATTTGTCTTATCCCTAGAAAGGAGAGGGCGGATAGGGGTAAAAACTTTATACCAATTAGTTTGACAACGAGCCTGTATAAGATCATTTCTAAAACTTTGGCAAATAGGCTGAGGAAAGTCCTTCCAAGCACGGTGTCTTCCTCTCAAGGGGCTTTTGTTAAGGGGTGACAAATCCTGGACCAAGTGTTAAATTGCCAATGAAGCAATCAAGGATTGTAGATGCAAGGGCCATGATGGGGTGTCGTTCAAAATTGACTTTGAAAAAGTCTATGACCAAGTGGACTGGAAGTTTCTCGATAAAGTCCTCAGGAAAAATGGTTTTGTGTGGGATCATGGATTTAGAACTATATTAGCGTGGTGAATTTTTCCATCCCGATTAATGATAAACCTCGAAGTAAGATTTTCTACTTTCCCATTTCTTGTTTACTTTGGTGGTTGATGTTTTAAGCCGGTATCAACGGAGGTTGAAAAAAGGGTGCTGGAAGGTTTTAGGGTGGGTAAAGAGAAGGTGGAGTTATCTCACCTTCAATTGGCAGACGACACCCTTTTCTTTTGTTCAGTGGATCATAAAAGCTCTTCGATAATTTGAATGGGTTTCTCTCGTTCTTCGAAACTATTTCAAGTCTCAAGATTAACAGAGGAAAAAGTGCAGTTATGGGCATTAATTGTGACCTTACCAAGCTCAGGGAGTGTGGTGGGCTGTGATGTGAGTCCTTTCTCGTCTTCTAATCTTGGTCTTCCTTTAGGGAATAACCCAAATAAAGAGATGTGTAGGAGTCTTGTTCTGAACAAATTCCAAAAGCGGTTGTCAAGTTGGAAAAAGGGTTTTTTTTCTCCGAAGGGGGTAGACTTGCCCTTATACAGTCAATCTTAGTTGGGATCTCCTCTTATTATCTGTTGATATTTAAGATTTCTGCTAAAGTGAGTAAATCTTTGAAAAGAATGACAAGAGACGTTTTATGGGAGAGTGTAGAAAGGGAGCGGGTCCCATCTGGTGAAGTGGGAGGTCATGACGAAGCCAATTGATCGTGGGGGTTTGGGCATTGGGAATCTCATAACCTGAATGCAGCCCTCTTGGCTAAGTGGTTGCGGTGCCTTTCAATAGACCGGAATGCATTGTGGAATAGGATCATGAGTACATACAATCCTCACCCTTCTAAGTGGGTTGCAACAAGTAGATGTAGAAATTCTTCCCGGTCCTCCTGGATTGCCATCTCCTCTTTTCTTAATTCCTTTACCCAATTGGTGAGATGTTCAGCAGAAATGGAGAGCAAATTTATTTTAAGGAGGACTGATAGGTGGAAGCGAGACCCCTTTCTCATGCTTTCCCTAGTTTGTACCACCTTTCAAATAAGAAGCGGCACTCTATAGCTCTTGTCTTATGTGGGGAGGAGGTCCCTAACTCCTCTCCTTCCATTTTGTTGTGTTTTCGTTGGCCCCTGCCTAATAGGGAAGCTATTGAGGTGGCATCGCTTTTTTCTTTGGTTGGTGGGTTGAATTTGAGGGCACGGGGAAGGATACCCGATAGGGGACCCTTAATCCTTCAAGAGGCTTCTATGTCTCTTCTTTCTTGTCCTTCCTTTGTGATCCCTTTTCTTTTCAAGGAGCGCCTCAGTCTTTACCTCTCTTTGGAAGCTTAAAGTTACCAAGAAAGTTCGATTTTTATGTGGCAGGTTCTTCACAGGTATGTTAATATTCAAGATCGCGTTCAGAGTCATTCTTCCTTTGTGTTGAGACCGCAATGGTATTCTCTTTGTAGAGGGGCATTGGAGGATGGATCTCGATCATATTCTTTGGTCTTGTTAGTGGCCTCGCTCTATGTGGGAGTTATGTTTGGTCACTTTTGGGATTCATTTGAGTAGCCATTTTGACTTTAGATCATTGCTCGTCAACACTATCCCAAATTCCCTTTTTAGGGAGAAGGACAAGATCCAGTGGAAGATGTGTATCTGTGCGATTTTGTAGGCCACTTGGCTTGAGAGGAATAGCAAGATTTCTCGAGGTGGTTTTTTGAATAAGAAACTACTTCTCATTGATTAAATGAAAAGGAAAATGTTCAAGGGATACAATCCCCCATAGGGAGTGAAGATAAAAACAAAAACAAGAATTCAGAAACAATTACAATCAAACAGATCAGCCAGGAAAGTAATAAACGTGAACCAAAAGAAAATCCCAAAATCCAATTTTGAGCCAAACTTCTAGTAGGATTTTCAAAGGTTGTGAGAGGTCTATTAGAGAGAATGGGGAGGAGATAAGGTTTAACACATCCTTGTGGGCGATGGTGCCGCCTACTTTTTGGAATTAGGACATAGGTCTTATAGTTTTGGATTGGAATCCTTTTCTTAGTTACGTTTTGGACTCCTTTTGCAGGGCTGTTCTTTTTTTTTCACCCTTGTAAAAAGGTTCCTTCGTTGAAATAAATTATTTGATTTAATTAAATTCAAATCCTCAAGTAGATGTTCTTTATCCTCTATGTATGCTAATTATAATGGCAATGAAATTTGTAATAAGGGGGATCTTCCGTATCCGTACCTTTTGCAGACTTTTTCTTTTCTCCTTTTTTTTTCGTATCTTTTCAATGATGAATGAAAAGTTTGATCCCTTTTCAAAGTCCAAAGAACAAAAAAGAGCAAATTCAAGCCCAACCAAATCTCAAAATTAAAAAAATAAATAAATAAATAAAATAACTCTCTTTCGGTTGGGCTTCGAGGATTTATTGTATTCTTGGCTAGGTTGTTTATGTTACGTGCCGTGTTTTCGAGGCGAGGCCAGGCACACGCTTATGGCAAGAGGTGATGTGACTCCTTGCGTCGCCATCGCATGATGCAAGGCGATCGCCTCAATGAAGTTCTTTCTTTTTTAAAGCACCATTTAAATGAAAAGCCCAAAAAAAGAGAACCCACTTTTCACTTTTTCAAAACCTAAAATGGAAAAAGGACACCACTCGCGCACACCTCTCACCTTTGCACCGCCGCGCCTCTTCTGCCATCGTCGTCCTTCGCTCTCCTCTACCGCTGCGTCACACACTGCCAAGGTCTTCCTCTTCATCTTTTTCTCCATTCGTGAATCACGGGTTTTCGGTTTTGACGTTTTATTTCTATTTTTTTAATTTTCTAAGTACTTTTAAGAAATGAGTACTCAGAAATTGAAATCGTGGGCTCGATTTTATTATTTAAATTTTACTTTTAAATTCTGTTTGTTTTTATTTAATAATTATGTTTTATTATTTAAATTCTATTCAATTTTATTTTTTATATTTTATATTTTAACTTTAATTTTTTTTATTTTAATTGTTCTATTTAAAATTTTAGGTTTTTAAAATTTTAATTGTATTATGAAAAATATAAATAATAGATGTCCATTATCTAGAAAACCAAGTGTTCATCTCCCATTACCCCATCTTCCATTATCCCATGTGTCATTATCAATGTCTATTCATTACTTCATGTGTCCAAAGATTACTTGATCTTAGTGTCCAAGTATATCCACATCATGATTGCCAAATTGCCTATAAATAGTGGCATTTGGTGGATTATGGTAAGA
>JAOANK020000006.1:240664-252263 GCA_026257165.2 Telfairia occidentalis
CCCTTGAGCTTTACTAAATATTAAAATTAGTCCCTTCCCGTCAGAAATGTTAAATTATTTTTTAACAAGAAACAAATATTTTCATTGAAATGATGTAAAGAAGCTAATAGTCCAAAGATACGAAACAACATAAAGTCATAAATAAGAGAGAAAACAAAAGACTCCCCATTTAAACAAATATCTTGCAAGAAATAATTTGAGAAAAAAAAATTGAAAAGAGAACACCATCGAGAAGCCTTGAGCCTTGCTGAAGAAGAAACATTGAACCATGAAGAGGACTTGTTCTGAAAATTCCTAAGGTCCACTCCAACCATATTTTTTATATATTAGCCTTTACTCCATTAACCCATAATAAATGAGCTTTTGGAGAAAAAATTGGACCGAGAAGGAGTTGATTGACATTGCTCTAGCAAGAGTTGAAGAAAACTCACATTCCAAAGGATTGAAAGAACCTTGGAAGAGTTAAAGTGTCTGTTAATTGAACTTCAAAGAGTCTACTATAGTCAATGCCTTGAATGGGTTTCTCTTATATTTTACTCCCTTGGCAGAAAACCCAAAGGCATTAATCTTCTCTTTATCTTTAAACCAAACCCCTTGTACTCTTGTTCCATGATTTCCATGTAGTTTCTTGATCATTTGGGTGGGCTTGCTATTGGGTTTGCCAATATTACTGGTTACACTTTTCTCCCTACTCCCTAGCCTCACCATGGGTTCCAACCCATTTGCAACTAGGATTTTTTTTTACTAACAAGAAACAAACTTTTCAATGATATGATGAAAAGGAGGAAACAATTCAAAGGAAAACAAACTCCCAAAGGAGTAACAAAAAATAAAAACTAAAATGGGTGAATAAAAGCATCTCAATTATTACAAATAACAATAGAATAATAAGACTCTAAAAGTTTGGATAAAGAACACCACGTTCAAACCATGACTTGCTTTTGTCTTAAAAAATTCGTTGATTCTGCTGGAACCATAATTCCAATAATAAGGCCTTAGTAGATTAACCCATAGAAGATGACTCCTAGCATTCAAAGAAGGTCCACAAAGCAATTGAGCGAAGATACTTCTTGATTCCTTTGAGAATACCTATTGAAGATTGAAAAGTTGGAATAGCGAAAACCAACAAGCCAATGCATAACTGCATTGAAAAAAGATGTGATCCTGAGTATCAAAATCTGCATAGCATAAGACACACATAGATGGAGACAAAAACCTGTATGGTTTCTTTTTCCAAAGATAATCCGTTGTATTGAGACGGCCATTCAGCAAATTTCAAACAAGAACATTTACTTTCCAAGGGCATTTTGACTTTCATAATGCTGAAAATAACTCCTTTGACAAAAAAGGATGAGCAGATAAAATGCGTTGTCAAAGATCTTAACAAAAAACACCTCGAAGAATCAATTTCCAGGTCATCTTATCCTCCAATTGAACAGAATTTACAAAAGACAATAAAGAAATAAACTCCAAGGATTCAGAATCCTTTAAGTTCCTTCAAGATTCAAGCTTCCAAGATTGATGACTAAAGTCACAAATATCAGAAATTGAGCCATCAAAATTTACAATTACCTTAAAAAGATTTGGAAAGGCATCTTTAAGGGGAATACCATTCAGCCAAACATCATGCCTGTACCATTGCCCACTTTGAATTTGAAAAGGAACTGAACTTGATTCCATTGTTTTGGATATGCTATTCCAGGGGCATCTCAAACAACCAGGATCTTTGCCAATTGAATTCCAATTAAAGGAATTCGTACATTTTATATACTAGCCACCACTTTTCTCCGCAAAGCATCTGGTTCATGACAAAATTTGCATCCCCATTTAGCAAGAAGAGCCTGGTTTTTCCATTTCAAACCACCATTACCAAGTCCTCCCGCTTCAATAGATTTAGAAACCAAATCCCAACAGGCTAAGTGATTTAATTTTGCTTCAATCAATCCTTCCCAAAAAAAAATTCTCCTTATTGTTCAATCTGGGAGCAAACACTAATGTGCATTTGAAACAAAGACGTGATAAGAAGGCAGATTAGATAGAACTGAGCTACATAAAGTCTACCACCAACGGCTCTATTTACTCAACTAGTGATAACTCCAAGTAACCTCTTTGGAAGATTTTAGTGATCCAAATGAGGCATCAGATATCAGTTTGAATAGCATCGGATCAGAAAGTGATTTCTTGGTACCTGAAGAGCTAAGCTTATGGAACCAGGATGAGGCATGCGTAGGAAGATTGTTTGACCTCCTTAATGAAGAAAATGCAATTGACATGTTTGAAGATTCCTTCATTGGAATCCAATGATCCTAGTCTCAACATTGGATTATCAAAGGTCAATTTGAAAGAGGTTGAGGAGTTTTATAATCCAACAATGTGGCTCTCTTAAAATACTTTAAGGATGTTGAAATTTCTTTATTTGAAATTAATCCCAAACGCATCATTCGAGATCGTATAGTTCAATAAAGCTGTTATCATTTCCCACAAGGGTGGCCCCGTTGGCAATATCTGAGTAACACATCCAAAAGTCATTGATTCAAATCTTCAAGTGAGCTTAACAAGAAAAACCTTTAATATTTCCTGAGTCTAGGCCTTGGTGGGCACGAATAAAAAGAAAAAAAATGGATATGATTCGCCCAAGTTTGTTACCGCTTTCTCCTCCAAGTGCAATTTTGCAAGGTATCCTCAGTCCACAAGGATTGATGAACATTGCGTTTGATAGACGAGAAGCAGCAATTTATTCATCATTCTCTTTAATGTCTATTGCTCCAAAAGAAGTTTACACAAAACTTGAAAAGCTGAAATGGTTGGAGTGCATTTGGTTGATCCATCGTTAATGGAAGTGTGTTTGGTTGAGACAGGAACATGGAGGCGTACTTGAAGATCTTTTGGTTCAGCCATCTATAAAAGAGATCTTGTTTAAAGTTGCTGGGCAAATGCTTTGAGTTTTTTACCTTTTACAAAGCTTTCCAATTGATTTTTTCTTGCAGACTAAAGCATGATGCTGTTTTTGTAGCTTGATGGGAGTGGTTTTAGCTCTGTTGGTTTCTCATGATTTTCTTCTTGGTAGATCGTTTCTTGATGTTCTTTGATGCTTTTTTTTATTTTGTGGAGTGTTCACTTTACTAGTTTGGTTAAATTCCTTTTTCTTTTCACTCCCTTTGAGATCTGTATCTTTAAAAAAAAAATCTATCTTTTCATCTACCAGTGAAAAGTTTGTTTCTTCTTCAAAAGGGAACAAAGGTTGACAATGCAAACTCCAAAGAAGAATATGTTTCAACTTTCCTAACAGATTCACATAATGCCATCAGGTATCCCTTTTTTGAAGATAGAACCAATCATTAGGTATCTTTTTTAGATCAATACCCTCCCAAAAAACCATATATTTGCATTAAAACTAACGTCAAACATCAATGTTCAAGAAACTGCTCACTGTTGATATTTCAGCACAAAGACGCTCCTCATTTGCGGCAGCAATTTTTCTTGACGAGCACAATTCCTGGACAATAATAAATTAATTAGCATTCATCAGCTGATGAAGAACATAAAGGGTTTTCAACTTCTTGAGCAGAAAATAGAACATGTAACACCTCCTGCGCAGATGTTAGCTTCATTTCAAGTTCTTTCACACTATCCTTGTTCCATTTTAAGGCGTTAGAGCATTCATCCAATTGTCTCTCAACCTAAAATCAATGAAGTACCAAAAAGTGAATGGTAGGATATGCATTGACATCTGTATATTTTGAAAAAATAAGGGATGCAATCTCCAGTAAAGCCGCATACATCTCTAAGTTTTGCAGACATTTCAGCCTCAGTATCAGAATGAACTCTACGCAGCTCAATGATACTGCCTACTTTTGCAGTTAACTCGTCATTAAGCCACACGTTATGCCTCTCAATGAGTTCTTTCTCCTGCTTAAAGTCAGAAGAAGGAAGTAAGTATACCACATGAATAGGCATTAAAAAAATAGAATGAAGAATATTAAATTAAAGCAAGTGAACTTGTGAACAGTGCTACAAGACTTATGCACGCAGGGGATTAGCAGTAATTTAACTGGTGAGGGAAACAAAAACAGAACAGCCAAAAAGAATTTGTACACAATTGTATCACAATACATAAGTGAAGATGCTTGAGATCATTCAAACTCTAAAAACAATCAAATTTGGCCAGCAGAACTTTCTATTTGGACCTCTATTCAGCCACCTTCTGAGTTCCTCTCTTCTTAATCCTTCTATTAGAATTCTTAAAACTTTTTAATCAACCTACTGAAATATTAGCAACATTTTTATTTGGTTCTTTCAATCATATCTTCGCAACCTCTATTTCAAGGCTTTTATCTTCAGTTTCTCCATAAGCAAAGAATCCGTTCCGTATTATTTTGAAGTTATCAAGTCTAACAAGTCCAAAAGATTTTTGTTTGGATTTGTTTAACCAATAACCTCATTTCAGCATTTGAGCATAATCAAAGAAAGCCCCTTTCCAAGTTCCGTTTGTCCATAATCATACATTTTTGGCATATGCTTTCGGTTGTCCTTCTGATATGGATTGATGGAATCAATTTTGATTTTCGGTTAAATCACCACTTTACCCAAAAGTTTAAGCTGATAGATGAAGGTAAATTTAATCATATGAAGACTTAGACTTTAATATAGATGGAATCAGAGCAAGAGAACCTATGTTTGAACCCTTGTAATGTCAATTTTCTTCCCCATTTAATATTGATTATCACTTTGTTGGGCTTTGTCCAAATTTTCAGCCTACAAGTTAGGGGAAGTGTTAAAGTCTATGTCTTTATAAGATTAAGTTTGCCTTCACCCATCAGCTTAAGCTTTTCGGTAGAGTGTGATTTAACATTTTCTTCATCATGATTTGGGCTCCACAAATTTCATCAAGAGCATTGTTCAAATTTGATATTTTCTCCTGGGTTGTTCTCGCCTAGTCTTCATTTATCATGGGTTATTTCGGCAAAGGCAATTTTTTCAAGTGTGTCGTTAGCATTTCTTCAAATTCTATTGGTTCAAAGAATGCGAAATTTTTGGATTCTTTCACAGATTCTTAGTAGATCATATTGGAAAGCTTCTATATATGCCAAGTGTCCTGGAATTGGATATTGAAAATTTTCATGGTTCTTTAAAGTTTATTGTTTTCATGGCTAGTCTATTTATTTGTAATTGCTTCTAAGTTCTTATTTTATTCTTTATTTTACTTTCACTCCCTATGGAAGTTTGTATCGCTTGAACATTTTCGTTTTCATTATATCAATGAGAAGTTGTTTCTTGCTCCAAAAAAACACATTGAAATATTAAATTTTGGTTGCTTGAGTTTCTAACTAAAATTTGAGCATCGCTAGTTACTCTATTTTGATAGAAATGACATCCAATTAATAAAAGTCAGTTTTTAACCATCATCGTTACTATATTTAAGGTACAATGTTGAGAAAAATATATATGCCTGGATACTTTTGTTATATTGATAAGTAACACTACCCTTAAAAATGAATTAGTCCATTACTGCTCTGTCAGTTAAAGTTCAAAGAAAATACCTCACCTTTTCATTTGGTTTATTTTCATTTGATGTTATATAAAGGGGGTTTTAAAAAAAATATTCCACGTATGGCTACATAGTTAACTGAGAAAAATAAATAAATAACAATGCACCATATTTATAACAAGACACGACGTAAGTTATATTTATCAAGTAGCTACAATACGTAAATATAATCTAGAATAATATATGATGTAAGTTATATTTATCTGGTAGCTATATTCCATTCTTTCAGCATCATTCTTTTAATACCAGTGAATGTCGAGACCACTTGCACACACTTCAACTAATCTCACGAGACAACTGCTTAACCTTACAATATTTAGTTGCTAAGGAAACTCAGAATTATAATGTCCTAACTGGCCACCATGAGGTTTGACCATGTCCCCTCTAAATCTCTTTACTTTTTTTACTAATCCCATTGACGATTAGGCCAACTCACGGTAGTTGTCCAAAAAAGAAACTACACTAATGGACTCCAATCCAAAAGAAACTACAAAAAAGGAGTCAAAACAAAAAACTACAATAATGCCACAAAAGAGAGGGAAAAAAAGCCACACAAAAGTTTCACAAATGAACTAGGTGACTAAAAGCGAATATCCCTAACTTCCAGACGGGGCAAAAATTGGCTAGCAAATAAAGGAGCGGGAAGGCATCCAAAGATTCATGATCAGACATCAAATGACAAAACCCAAAGTCAACCGATAGAGTCCCAAGGATAACAAGGATAGACACTATATGCCGACAGTTAAGCAAGAAGAGAACAAATGATATAGATGGGGAAAAAAAGCATTCAATACAACCATACATGGCCAAAACAAGTCCTTGAGATATGTCATGTAACATGCCAATCAATAAGGCCTCCACGACTAACCACCACTATTCAAACCAAGAAATCTTCTAAATAAGAAACTTGCCCCAAGGCTCCTATTCATGCCCATTCCAAAATACATCAACCAAACCATAAACAGACAACAGCTCACTATAGCGATCGCAATGCCCAAATCTTAGCCTCCTCAGAAGAATCGAGACAACATATTGCTCAAGGTATTAAATAAAGCAGAGACCTCAGCCTAACTAAGCCAACACCGTGGTTGAGTCAGACACTCATTGTCTTAATTGCCAAGGTGGCGGACATTTCACTTACCTGACTCAAATTGATTCTCATGATTAGCACAATACCCATAGGAAGTTCCATATAACAACCACTGCACTAACATTTTTAAGCTCTCAAACTATCTAAGGCGACCAAATGTGATAATAGACTTTTGCTTGTATAAAATAATAACAATAATTTCTACAATATTACCTCTTTCTTTAAGTTATGACCCTGATGTGTTCTCTGGCATGTCTTATGTTTGATGAAATACTTCTTATCAATAATAATGATGATGATGATGATATTTTCGACAATGCTACCCGTCTCTTTAGATAGTTCGATTAAAAGACCATAACTAGAATTGTGGATTTTTTTAATAAGCAACAGAACTTTTAATATAAACAAAGAAAACAAAAAAAGAGAGGGGAGATGAGATATCTCCACCAAGCCTAGAGGTTTATAAAAAAGCTTGTCACATAATCCTTAAATAATACAATCAGCATATCACATAAGTAACATAGTCAATCGACGTGCCACTTTAAAAGGCTTTTCCTTCTTGATTCTGTATTTCAGTCCACAAGCTCATAAGCGAACAAAGTAGATTCTAAATTCCATCTTTCGGAGATGAAAACTGACAAATTTTGAGCATGGTGAAAGGGAGAATCTAAAATCCGTCGATTAGAAATAAAGGTCGGCTGATTTTGAGCGCGGAGGAACAGAAAACTATTGTCAATCTATTGGATAAAGCCTAGGCCACAGTTTTATAGATATTTGTAATGTGGTTAGTGGTTCATTATTCAAAAACTTTATCGCGCTAGTATTTTGGAATCAAGAAAACATAGGTCTCGTTAGCACAAAAATTAAGGATGTCATTTTCAGAAAAAGATCTCAGCACGCCTCAAGAATGTCCTCTTTCAAAATGTTCCAAACCTTTTTCAGGAATTCCCCAGCAAAACTATTAAGCCCAAGGGCCTTATTTTCCCTCAACTCGTCCACAGAAACTTTAACCTCAACTTCAGAAAAAGGCATTTGCAAGACATTGGACCCCATGCTAACCTTGTCTTCTAGTATAAAGCTTTTAATAGGAGGTAAAAACTCAGCTACGATAGCATCTTCTTCCAAAAGGCTTTTTCGTTATTCTTGCATTAGCATAGGTGTGAAATAAATTTCTAATTTCCATCCCCTCAAGTAACCATCTAGCTTTACATTTTACCTCCATCTACTCTCCTTCAAGATAACATCCTCAAGTTGCAGCTCAAAAGATTTTCTCCTTAAAACTTAGACCTTCTTTAGATAGTCCCAAAACTTGCTCTGACTCATGAATCTGAGCAGTAGACTTCCCCAGGGCTTCTTTCCGGGAGAAAATGTGGCTAAAAACATCTTCATCCCAGGCTTTTGGCTTGATTATTTAAGCTTTTGAAGAAACAAAAAACCAAACCAGCCTTGGACCTTTGTATTTTCCACAAGGAAGATTATCATATGCCCTTGGATAGGAGGGCAGGAAAGAGGGAGGGCGAAAACGAAGGGAGGAGGAAAGGGGACATAAGATGGAATATGGGAGTCTACCTGGGAGGAAGTTTGTTTTTCAAATGTAGAGATAATTCATCATTGATATTATAGAGTTCAAACGTCCAGCATGAACAATCTTTACAAAGGTTGAAATAGACAATAATGAGGAAGTGGGATAACCTGTGAAAGACGAGCGAATTCAGCCCGGGAACGCACCAACTCCATGTCGACCTCACTTAAACGGGCTTCTCTTTGAGCAGCTGTTTCAGACAAATTGACCTTCAAAGCGATCAAAAGAAACATTTTTAGTAGGAAGACGTGTTGTCAGCAGAAATTTTATTGCATGGAATGGCAAGTCGGAGTACTAAAAGAAACTTACAATTTTATCAAGATAACTCTTTATCGTGGAATCCTTTTCACCAATTTCTAAGTCCTTGTGTTCAATAAGCTCCATCAACTGCCTTTTTGATTTATGCAGTTCAGATAACTCTGTATTCAACCTCTCTATCTCCCCATCTTTCCCAATCTGTGAGCACCAAAAAAGGCAATGCTTAAAATATTCCACAATAACAAAAGGCACGGTAAATGGATGGATTCATTACATGTGCGTAAACGTTTAAGGAAGAGAATGAAAGAGGGAAAGAAAAAAACAGTATTCTTACAGAAAGTAAATTAAGTTGGTGTTTCTGGGACTTGACTTCGGCGAGCTCGGAGAGTCTATCTTCGAGGGTCGTTTGAAGCTGTGCATTCTGAGACTGGAGGTCGGAGAACTCGGCGGAAAGAGAGAGGAACTTCTGGTCAAGAAGGGAACAAGTCTGTTCCGCGGTAATTGAAGCAGCCTCAGCTTGGGCTCTGACGGTCTCGAGCTCGCCGTAGATACCTTGAATGAAGGCATCGGCCTTCTCGGCCACAAAAATGGCGTCGTCGGAATGCTGGGAAAGCTCCTCATCGGAGATGAATAAGTGAGCCATTCTATTTCTATACAGGGTACAAAATGCCCGGTGCAGATCAACTGCGGGCTAATATAGGTCGGTGAATCAGTACGAATCGTCAATAGCGGTAGTACAGAAACGAGAGGATGGTTTTCAGCGAGAACAGAAGCGGGAGAAGCGGAGAGGGAATTTTAGAGGGGAAATGGGGAATGCGATTACGTGAGGGTAGCCCTTAGTAATTTCCATGTTTAAGGGTTAATCACTCTTAAAAAGAAAATTTTCAATTATTATGAAAAATATAAGATAATAGAGGTTCATTTTCTAAACAACCTAAGTGTTTGTCTCCCAATATCTCATGTGTCATAGTGCATATAATTCATGTGTCTAATGACCACATGTCCTTAGTATCCAAAGTGGCTCCACCTTCTATTTGCCAATAGTGGCATTTGGTGGATTATGTTTATATGTAATTGGGTGAGAAAGGGTAATATAAAATTTCATCTTTTCTAATTTTGTAATTTTCATATTTTTTATTTTATTTCAAAATTTTCTTTTATTTATTTTAATATTATAATTTATCGGTATTCGTGTTCTCGTGATGTCTCGTTTTGATCCTCAATTTTACAACATAAATACTATTTTGACATTACATTTTAATACTTTAACATTTTTTTTCCTTTTAAGTTCATCAACTGAGATTCGTACTTAAGAAAAAAAAAGTGAGATTTAGTTTGACCCTCTAGTCGATAATATAAATATATCTTAATTCTATGTTCAGTTCATCATGTTAATACATATACTAAAATAGTATTTATTTAAATGGTAAAATACATTTTTAATCCCTAAAGTTTGAGTTTAATGTTTATTAGGTCTCTGAAGTTTCAAAAGTAACTATTTAGTCCTTAGCTTTGAAGAATAGTTCTAAATGGTTCTTAAGTTAAATTGACCGTTAGTTGACTGATGGAAAAGTAACATGGCATGCTGAGTTGGTAATTTTTAAATGATGTGGTAATATTTATTAATTTTATATTTATTTTCTATTAGGTAGCATTTTTTTTCTTTTCTATTTTCTCTTCCCCTATTTGTTCTCTTCCCCGTCTCTTCCTCTCTTTTCCCTTTTGCTTCTTCTTCACCTATTCTCATCCGACAAGCCACTCGAAAAACCAACACCTCGCTTCCAAGTAAGAGCTAGTCGAGCAGCAACAGCTCAAAAAATGGTGGTTCATTTTTTTCATCGAGAAGAAGAATGGAGGCAGAGCAAGAACTATGTGGACCCACCACCGGCGCCGTTGATCAAAGTGGTCGAACTGACCCTCTGGTCCTTATATTCTACCGTGCTCCAATCGCTGAGTTGATCACCACCCTCCCTCTTCCTCTATGTCACCATCGCTACCATTATTGGCAACAACAAATATACCAAGATTTGCGACGGCGTCGAAATCCTCAGCATCGTCTGGGCTTTTGGCGGCATGATATTTGCCCTCGCCTCTACTCCACTACCGGCATTGAATGATGTATCAACATACATATGCAGCGGAATAGGATCATATGTACTCTAATTAGCTCAATTAAAAGCATAAAACCATGCTAAAATGAGGGAAAAATTGAGAATGAGTAAACTCACCTTTGAAGTTCAATTTCTCCCTCTATCTCCGGTAGAATTGATCACGAACAAGTCCCGGACCACCACTAAAGTCTTCTCAGCTATTCTCCAGCCTTGGAACGGGATAATGGAATCCCTTGATTGGTGAATTAGGGAGGAGAAGAGGTGAAACTTGGTTAATGTTCAACACATGAACACCAAGGTATTTGGGAGCTAAATTGATCACTTCATCAATCTTCTTAAATTGGCTCCATTTTATAGAGCAAATCATGCACAACTACCTCATCACACAATGACACTTCAATGGGCGATGTAGCAAGTACGGGGAAGGTGGCAAACCATGGAGAAAGAAATGAACAGAAAATGAAATATCACCATTTTCCATTTTCCTTATTTTTTCCATTTTTCCTCTTTTTTAATTCAATTTTGATTTTCTAATTTTAATTTCATAAATGAAAACAAAATCAAAATCTAATTAATTTAAATTAAAACAATTTCTATTTCTATTTTATTATTTTATTATCAAATAATAAAATAATAATATTTTACCACCGATCCGGTTTTCGAAAAAACTATTTTTCCAAATATGAATCTCTATTCATATAAACAACATTTAAATCTCATTCAAATGTTATTTTTAACTCCCTCGATCGTTTAATTCGCAATCAAACGTCGATAGGTTAAATATATCATATATATTTAATATTCTCCCTAAACCAGATTTGAACGCTTCAAATTCCTTCACCACACTATTCCAAGGTGTTATCCAATATGAGCTAGCCGAGGGACCTAATGGACCTATAAATCATGAGCTCCAATGATCCGAGATTAACTGGCCAAACTCTTTGACCTAGCTAACCAACATTCATTAACTAACGGGTCACTCCACTAAAGCCCGTAGTTGCACTCTCCTC
>JAOANK020000006.1:252363-273840 GCA_026257165.2 Telfairia occidentalis
TTCATGTGGAGACATGCGAGTGGGGGCGTCCTATGCAATGAGTTTGCATAAGACTGGACCGCGAAATAGTCACTATTTCTTTATAACACCGTTTACTGAAAATACTGACTAATTTCAAACTGATGACCTAGGTAACTCGATCTTAATCCATAGCTAACAATGAACCCCAGTTTATTCGAGATTATCCTTAGATCTGCATGGGTGAGAGAGACCTAACAACGCCTGCTCAATATGCCTCCCATTTCAGGGGTAAGACTGGGTAGATAGCTGGGGAGATAGTCCTGCAAGATAGAATTCACTCCTACCCAACTTTAGGGATAGAAGAGAGGTTGTTCTCTTAAGTGTTGATTCCAAGTCTTGAACAAGGGGCCCCACTCTCTCATTGGCCCAAGAAGGAATCGGTTTGGTAGTTGGACCACAAACCAAGTTGTTCATTAGAGGGTCAGGGGTACTAAAGGAGCAAGATGTAATCCAGGGGTAAAATGGTAATTTTACCCAGCTGAGATTACTAACAACCTGTGAAGGGTCGACTTACTAATCATGATTATATCAAATGGACAGAAATGTATCTATAGTGTGAAGAGTGTAGCTATGGGCTTTAGTTGATTAGAATACTCTTGTCTATAGCTACATATTATGACTATGAGATATGGCAAATGAATGTCAAGAGTACTTTTCTGAATGGCTGTCTTGAAGAAAGTATCTATACAACTCAACCAGAGGAGTTTATTGAACAGGGTTAAGAGCAAAAGGTTTGCAAGCTTAAAAAAATCCTAAAACAAGCATCTAGATCCTGGAATATGAAGTTTGATGCTGCAATCAAATCTTATGGCTTTGAACAGAATGTTGATGAACCTTGTGTCTACAAATAGATCATCAATTCTGCTGTAGCTTTCTTGGTTCTCTATGTAAACGACATCCTTCTCGTTGGGAATGAAAAAGGATTTCTTACTGACATAAAGCAATGACTATCGACCCAATTCCAAATGAAAGTTTTAGGAGAGGCTCAGTTTGTTCTTGGAATCTAAATAGTTCGGAATCGTAAGAACAAAGCGTCAGCCATGTCTCAAGCATCATATATTGACAAGATGTTGTCTAGATATAAGATGCAGAATTCCAAACAGGGGTTGTTACCGTTCAGACATGAGATTCATCTGTCTAAGGAACAGTGTCCTAAGACACCTCAAGAAGTAGAGGATATGAGATGTGTACCCTATGCATCAGCAGTTGGTAGTTTGATGTATGAAATGCTATGTACACGACCCAACATATGCTATGCAGTGGGGATTGTCAGTAGATACCAGTCCAACCCTGGATATAATCATTGGAGTGTTGTTAAGAATATCCTCAAGTATCTTAGGAGAACGAGAAACTATGCACTTGTGTATGAGAGTAAGGATTTGATTCTTATGGGATACATTGACTCGGATTTTCAAACTAATATAGATTCTAGGAAATCAACTTGGGGATCCGTGTTTACTCTAAATTGAGGAGCCATAGTTTGGAGGAGTATTAAGCAAAGTTGTATTGCAGACTCCACCATGGAAGCTAAGTATGTAGCTGCTTGTTAAGCAGCAAAGGAAGCAGTATGGCTTAGGAAGTTCTTTACTAATTTAGAAGTGGTTCCAAATATGCATCTATCGGTCACTCTATTTTGCGACAATAGTGGTGCATTTGCAAATTCCAAAGAACCTAGAAGCCATAAACGGAGAAAGCATATCAAACGAAAGTACCATCTAGTTGGAGAGATCGTGCAAAGAGGCGACGTTGTTGTGAGACAGATAACGTCAAAGCAGAATATTGTTGATCCGTTCACAGAGGCCCTCTCAACTAAAGTGTTTCAGGGTCATCTAAAAAGTCTAGAACTCAGAGTTTTATAATCTAGGGTAAGTGGGAGAAAATCTTGGATATGAGATGACCTAGTTTATCGTATTTATTGTTATCTCTCTCTCGACTCAACAACATTTTGTACACCACTGGAGTTTTAGTCCAAGTGAGAGTTTGTTGGGTTTTATGTCCTAAAACTCGTGCTATGTAAACGTTGTGAACATATTTTTTATTTTCAATAAAGTAGTTATTGAAGTTATTAAGTAAAGTTGTTGTTAAATAAAGTAAATGGTTAAGTATAACTCCATAAATCCAATAAACTAAGAACCCATGGCTATTAAAATGAGTACTTGAACTTTATGTAGAGACATAAAACTGGATCAAGTTTAAGTAAATAGCCAAAACGGTCTATAGTATAAGAATAAGGCTGGGTACCTTCTCCTGGGGACACTATGGGACGCAGCCCGCTTTGTATATGATACAAACAATGTGATACTAAATCGTTCATGTGGAGACATGCCAGTGCTGGCATCCTATGCTATGAGTTTGCATAAGACCGGACTGTGAAATAGGCATTGTTTCTTTATAACTCCGTTTACTGAAAACACTGACCAATTTCAAATTGATGACCCAGGTAACTCGATCTTAATTCTGAGCGAACTATGAATTGTTGTTTATTCGAGATTATCCTTAGATCTGCATGGGTGAGAGAGGCCCAACAACGCCTGCTCGATATGCCTCCCATTTCAGGGGTAAGATCAGGTAGATAGCAGAGGACATAGTCCTGCAGGATGAAATTCACTCCTACCCGACTTTAGGGATAGTAGAGAGGTTGTTCCCTTAAGTGCTGATTCCAGGTCTTGAACAAGGGGCCCCACCCTTTCATTGGCCAGAGAAGGAATAAGTTTGGTAGTTGGACCACAAAGAAAGTTGTTTATTAGAGGGTCAATGGTACTTAAGAGACAAGAGATAATCCAGGGGTAAAATGATAATTTGACCTAGCTGAGATTACGAAAAACCTGTGAAGGGTCGACTTACTAATCATGGTTATATCAAGTAGACAAAAATATATCTATAGTGAGGAGAGTGTAGCTACGGGCTTTAATGGAGTGACCCGTTAGTTAACGAATGTTGGTTAGCTAGGTTAAAGTGTTTAACCGGTTAATCTCTGATCGTTGGAGCTCATGATCTATAGGTCCATTAGGTCCCTCAGCTAGCACATATTAGATAAAACCTTAGAATAGTGAGGTGAATGGATTTGAAAAGTTCAAATTTGATTAAGGGAATGAGCATGAAATATATTCGATATATTTAACGTCTCAGCGTTTAATTGCGAATTAAACATACAAAAAAAAGTTGAAAAAAATATTTAAATGAGATTTAAATATTGTATATATGAACAAGGATTCATATTCCAAAAAATTGTTTTTTCAAAAAATTGGGATTAGTGGTTTTAATATTATTTTAATATTTGATATTAAAATAATATGATTAAATTAAAATTTGTTTTAATTGAGTAATTTCTTTTTATTTTGGATTTGATCAAAAATAAAATGGGAAATTAAAAGGAAAAATCAAGTTAGTGAAAAAATCCACTAATATGATTTTTCCTTACAAGTTTATGTGTTGTCATCTTCTTGTATTGCCACAAATCCCATTACTTGCATGAGATTGAGGTGTAAATCTCTTATGTATTTGATGCATGCAAAATTAATTCTATAAATAGATGAATTTTCAACTTAATTAAGGTTAATTCAATTGTTGAATTTTCATTATTTTTGGTTTCCAAAATCCATGTGTTCTAAGTGTTAGAACATGTTTCTCCCACCAAATTCTCCCTCATTTTCACCTCAATTTGGATCCCACAACCCGCTCTAAAGCTGGAGAATAGTTGAGAAGATTCTCGTGGTGGTCCAGTATCCGCTCGTGTTCAATTTCGTGGAGAATCGAGGAAGGTCTTGAGCTTCAAAGGTGAGTAACCTTACTTTCTGTTATTTCCAATTTTATTAAGCATGTTTATCCTTTTATTTTGGCAAATTAGAATGCAATTTTGATCCATTCTGCTGCACATGCATGTTGTTTAATCCTTCAAATGAGACGGGGCAAGACTATTAAATTTAAGACGTCGGACCTTAGCGTTTCCAATAGGGTGTGGCACAGTTTCATTTATCCGAAGCTGCTCCCTATGGCCCATATGAGTGATGTAACTAAGGAGCGTGTTGTGTTGCTCTATGCCATAGCCACGAGCAAGACAATTGACATAGGGAAAATCATCTACCAATCCATATGAAACATCTGTCGTGGATCAACCATTGGAGGGCCTGGCCACCCTTCACTCAACATGGCACTGTGTAAAGCAGCTGGAGTCCGCTGGAACCCCAACGAGGAGCTCATCTGCCCTAAAGCACTCATGGACAAGAACTGTTTAATGGGATTGCATGGGGCAGAGCCCATTGCCCAGATGCGAGAGCCCAAGCTTTTCAAACAAGATCCTAGGTGCATGGCACAAGATCCCAATCACAAGAAAGCTGGACCATCTAGGCCGGCATGAGCTCCTTGAACTAGTGAGGAACGTATGGTGCTGCTTCGACGCTGCGACTATGATTATCAGGTGGAGTCATTTGGAGTTATTTGTGAGCGCTAGAAGACGATCTATAACTTCCTATATCAAGCATTTCCGAACATCCCTGCTCCTCGCCTCCATCCACTAGCGCCACCACTCCGTATTTAGACGATGATGATGGTGAGGACTAACCAACCTCTATCATTCAAGGGGTGTTCTTTCTGTTATTTTTATTTGTATTTGTCTCTTTCTAAAATATACATATTTACCTTTATATTTATTTTCTTTTTGTCATTTGTTTAACTTATTTCTCTTGTGACTTTCAACTATAGTTTCTCTCTTCAGAAACTTCAGCACCATAGTACTCAATACATAAGCCTGCAAATTCTATGGATCACGTGATTTACCATACCAGATTTGCTCACTCCTTATTCTCTCTATTTTATACATTGAGGACAATGTATCATTTAAGTTTGGGGTTGGGTGTCTTGAGTATTGTGTATTGATAGGGTAGATTTTATGCGATTGTGTTATGAGTTCTTGCATTTTGAAATTGATTAAGCTACTTAGAATTTGAAATAAACCTTGGATAATTTTAGATTGACTGTTTGACCATGAGATGAATAATAATTAAACTGTAATACCTGCATGCTAAGGACTATGATTTCCCTTGATTTGTTGTAATTTGTATGTGAGTAGAAATAAGGAAAACTAATAAGGTACTTCTAAAGTAAGTTATGATAGAAATCTTTCTTTGAATTTCTTGTCTTTCGAGTATGCAATCATCCTATTTATAGTCCCGGAGGCTTAGAGCATAATTAATAGAGTTAGATTTAAGCTATTTCAACATGGTCGAATTATTAGATTGTGAAATTCTTAAATAAAGGAGTCTTTATTAAAAATTTTGTTTATTAAATAAAGTATGTCTAAAGAGGCTACTATTCCTTTCTTTGGCCCCTTAGTCGATGAAGAATGCTAAAGAAAAAAAAAACAATAGCGAAAAGAAAGTGAGTACGACCCTAGAATATATGTGCTGCTCGTAGTTGGATGCTCAGCGCCTAGGAAGCGAGGGTAAGCCAGAACGAAGGTAGTACGTCTTGATTAGGCTCCTCTTTTAGACATTTTATTTTTCTTATTTTATGGTTGGAAAAAAAAGTATTTATTTTTTAAGCTCCCTAAGTTAGAATTTTTCACTTGAAAATAATTTAGTACTAGATTAGAAGCAGTTTAGGAAAGACTTCACTAAATGCACTTCGGGCTCGTAAGGATTAGAAGAAGATAGACTTCTACATACACACGCAAGGGAGGATAAGAATTGGCTTTCGACTTGGTTACCAATAGAATTTGCATGAACATTTTCTTTATTGAGCTCATTACATGTTATTGTGCATTGAGTAATGAGTCTGAAGCATGCTAGCATTAAAGTTCTGTTATTTATTTGTATTCTAATTTTGCTCGGGATTAGCAAAACTCTAAGTTTGGGGTGGTTGATAGCACTCAAAAAGTGCTATTTTAGGACCTATAATTTAGTCGTTTTGTATTTTATAAGCGCACTTTGATACTTTTATTTGTGAAATTTTGTAGGAATCGAGCATTCCAAGGAAAAAGATGAATTTGAGGTTGTTCAGGGCGAAAAATGAGCCAAACAACATAAAAATTAGCTAAATCAATGTTGAAGATCAAGGAACAACCCAAGAGCTAGCGTCTCAACGCTAGAGGACAGCGTTGAGACGCCCAAATAGTAACAAAAAAGTAGAATGCATCAACATTGAGACGCTGGAGAAGTATCGTCTCAACGCTACTATGAATTGGGCAAACAGAATATGAAAATTAGATGTAGCGTCAAGATGCTATGCTATAGCGTCTCAACTCTCGTCGAATATTTTCCCTCCTCTTTGAAAAATACGATGACAATAGGTAAATATGGAGCGCAACATCTCAACGCTATTATGTAGCGTCTCGACGCTACAACGATTTCTATTAAAACAAACTTATGTTTTAGGTTTGGGGGAGAGGTCGTTTTTGGAGAGAAAAATTTTGGGAGAGAGAGAGAGAGATTTATTTCCAATTTGCTGAATGAGAAAAAGCTATTGCAAGTGTTCGTGGTTGAAAACTAAGGGCACGAGGAGCATCTTGATAGAGGAGACGACGTTGAGGCGATCTTGAAGTTTTTCTTCTTCTTTTTCTTTACTTTTACTGTTGGTTTAAAAACTAATTTGTGTGATTTAGGCTAGTGTGTGGCTAAACACATTGTAATCTCAGGGTGTTGGATTTCTTAAGTTTAATTTGATGTGTTAATTTATTTTATGGTTGAATTTTGTTTGCTAAATCCTCCTACTTTTTACGTAATTCATTGTTATTCTTGCATGAGAATGTGAAATAGATTTTTGTGTTATTGATTTAGCTTGACAAAGTATATCAATATTTAGAACCCGAATGCTAGGCTTTTGAAATTTATGCATGAAAGTGGTAGATTTAAACTGAGGCAAATTTTAGAATCAATCCAATTGCCATATTTTCTTAACAATTGCAAGAAATTGAATTTTTAATTGAGTGTGAGGTTAGGTGAACTTGAGAAAGCAAACCTCAATTTGTAAGAACTTCTAAGCCTAGGTTTTTAGCATCTAAAAGAGACCTAAAACTGTTAAATATGTCGAATTAGCTTAAAAAGAACCCAACACCCTAGGATTCCCTTATCCTAAAATTTTTCTCCCTAAGCGTGCAACTTTTTAGTAGTTTTACCTTTAATTTTATCTCTAAATTTTACCTACAAATCTCTAGATAAAATTGGAACAATTGATTGGAAACTAAGTAAATTTATAATCCAATTCTCAGAGGATGATACTTGACCTTAAAGCTGGTTTATATTACAATTTGACCCGTACACTTGCGTTACCACAGTGGAAAGCGATCACACGTTAGTCCTTATCATCATCATCATTTGAATATGAAGGTGCGCGCATAATGGACGGAGCTGGGGAACTAGAATGTGAGGGTAAGACTAGGATAGAAAATCATATATTGTATTTTGGCGCCCGTTGATGTGAATGAAGTACTGGACCTAGTACTCAAACTGGCATATTCGAAAGATCTCCATGCGCTCATTACTACTTTGGGAGGCTTGTGCTGGCCTAGACGACCCAACCTCCATGTGCTCAGGGCCACGTGCCATGTGCTCTGGGTCCTGCTCGTGATGCTCAAGTACTAGCTGCAGTGCAATGGGCTCCCATCCTCGCCATCTTGTTCGGGTCCCAAAAGACCCCTGCTGCAAGACATAATGCCTTGATGAGTGACAGCCAAGTCCCTTACTTGTATAGCCACGTCGGATAAGGCGTATCGACTCGTGTATGACCTTCCCCACATCGACTGTCTTCCCTGTAACAATTGAATATAGCAAGACGGCTCGCTCCTTTATGACGTCGCTCATATGTGCCACTGAGAGTAACTTGTCACAAATGAAACTATGCTACACTCGATTTGAGACATTTAGATCTGAAGTTTGAAAGTTGATTGCCACATCCCTCTTTATCATCCATTGGGCTTCTGGTTGGCAGGGCTCCTAAATTATCTGATCGACGTCTATCGTTCACTAGCATAGATGCTATACTCATCGTGTTTATAACCCTAAAGACTATAATATCTGTCGATTGATGATGCATTGAATGACACACGACGTCTTCTCACAAACGATCTAGGCTCCTCTTCCCTTAAATTTGCCTAGAATTCAGGGACCACCAGAACAATGGTAGCTTCAAGGTGTCAAACAAAGTCAAACCAACCTAGATGAGAAATATTATGATGGAGCTAAAGTTGTTGGACTTCACATGGAGTTAGGCCTCTCTCTTACACATCCGACCTATGCACCACATAAGTATGGAAAGGAGTGGTTGCATCTTGGTCGATGAACCTATGACTGTCAACAGCAGTGGATGTAGAGGTAGTCCCTTAGGCTTTTTTTGAACTCATCCTCTCTCAAAGGCTTAGTAATCTCCACAAAACTTGAGTGCTGAAAGCCCACTGTCAAATTGAAAGAGCTCGAAATGGTGCTGAAAACCCACGAAAACCTGCTGTGAATGCACAAAATTAGTCAAGAAATAGGGCGATTGAGAGTTGGGCTTTGCAATTTGTGAGATCAAGAGAAAGAGTTGAAAGGAAATGGTGGAAATAGGAGTGGTTTTCGAGGGAAAAATTGAGGGAGGGGCGATATTAGGTCTCAAAAAATGAGTTTTTCCGTGTGTGAAATTTCGAAATTTATTCCAAATATCGCGATAGTGTCTCAACACTATAAGTGAGCATCTCGACGCTATGAAGCGTCTCAACGCTCCAGACACA
Organism: Telfairia occidentalis; assembly: GCA_026257165.2. Lineage (NCBI taxonomy): Eukaryota > Viridiplantae > Streptophyta > Magnoliopsida > Cucurbitales > Cucurbitaceae > Telfairia > Telfairia occidentalis. The sequence continues at coordinate 261,086 of JAOANK020000006.1, forward strand.
ATATGCTCACATTATTTATTTATTTTTTTGCCCTTTTACAGGAATATACGTGCACTAAAAAAAGGAAAATATTAAAAAATTAAAAAATAAGTAAAAAAATTTACAAGAATAAAATGACAGAAAATTAAAATAACAATGAAAAGAAAGAATTATTAAAATAACAATTAAAAAAATTTGGGTTGCCTCCAAACAAGTACTTTATTTAGCGTTTATAGCAAGATTCATTAACGCTCAGGAGGTCTCATCAAGGTACATCTCATCCAGCTTTCGCTCCTCGTCTCCATAATAACCTTTCACTCTCTGTGCATTAACCTTTAAGGCCGACCCATCCTTTCCTTGCAGCTCCAATACTCCATATGAGGACATGTTCTTCACCACGAAGGATCTGGATGACCTAAATTTAACTTCCCTGGAAACAAACGTAAGGTGAATTAAATAAAAGTACTTTGTTATCAAGTTCGAAGGACCTTTGTACTGTACGCTGATTGTGCCATCTCTTGGTCCTTGTCTTATACAACTTTGCATTTTCATAGACCTGTCTTCAGAACTCCTCCATTTCATTCAATTGAAGCAATTTGTGTTCCTCTACTTTTTGAAGATCAAAGTTCTGCTTCTTAATGGCCCAGTAAGTGGCAGGCTTTTTCAAACACCAAATTGTACAGAGATGTACCAATTGGTGTGCTAAAGGTTTTCTTGTATGCCCATAACACATCATTGAGCTTCCAAGACCAATCTTTCCTATTTGTCTAAACGGTTTTCTCCAAAATCTACTTACTTTGCTTGTTAGAAATCTCAGCTTGCCTATTAGTTTGGGGGTGACAAGCTAAGGAATCCTTATGCTTCACCCCATACCTTTTCGACAGAGAGTTCAATAGACAATTACAAAAATGGAATCCTTCATCATTAATAATAGCCCTCGGCGTGCCAAAATGTGTAAAAATATGCTTCTTTAAAAATTACACTACTATACGAGCATCATTTTTCCTAGTGGCTATAGCCTCTAACCACTTGGATACATAATCAACACCACCAAGAATATACATGTATTCATGAAAGACAGGAAAAGTACCCATAAAATCTATATCCCAAACATAAAAAAGTTCTACCTTAAGAATAGGTGTCAAAGGAAATTCATGGTGACGGGATATGTTACCTGTTCTCTGGCACCTATCGCATGTCCTAACGAAGTTGTAGCAATCCTTAAATAGAGAAGGCTAGTAAAAACATGATTGCAGAACCTTTGCTTTCGTGCGACTCGGGTCAAAGTGACTAAAAACTTTGCAAAAGAGAGTTATTCAGAGTCTTTTAGGCTAGATTTCATCCTTTTATTAGAATAAATTGCCTTTGATTTATGAAGTAATTGCTTTATTTATCTTTGTTTTGCATATAAGAATTTTGAGACCTTTATATTGTTGCGTCATTCTATTTATGCCAGTACTTGAATGAAATAGAAGAAATTTAAAGTTAATTATTACTAATTCTGGATATTTTCTTTATCAGGTAAATGATGGAACATTATTTTAGCAAAATTATTGATCGAGAAATTATAGAGCAAAACAGACCCAAAGGATCCACGTGAAAATAATAGAATTTCAAAATATGAACTAAATCTTTCTTTTATAGAATTAATCAATTATTAGATGCGTGCCATGGGCAATTTGACCTAAAAGGTTTCCTAATCACAACAGAAAGCCTATAAATAGAAAAAGAGGTCACAAGAAGAAGAACAATTTCATTCTTGAATTTTAATTTTGATTTTAGTTTCCAAAGTTTTCCTTCTGTAGAATTTTCATCTACTACTGCTGCTGCTCTTTCAATTTCCGTAGAGTAGAGCTTGTAGAAGCTAGAAACTCAAGTGACGGCTGAAGTAGAAAAAACGATTCTTACATTAGTTTTCGTGGAGGAACTGATTTCTATAGTTCTTTATAGGTTTCTTTTATTATGAACTCGTTTACTGCTTTTGTTTATTTGTTGTTGTCTTTTATTTATTTTAGCATAAACTGATCACCTTCAAGTGAGGATTAAGGGAGATGTTGTTGAATTAATTTTGAATTTGAAGTAAAGTTTGAAGATTGAATTGTTTTAGAAGTGCTCTTTATTGTTTAATGTTTATATCTGCCTTGCTAACACGCATAAATATCTTCTATATGTTTCTCAAGAAAATACGAGGAGTAGATTGCTTTTAAAATACATTAGCCTCTAGATTAGGTTAGCGACTGGCTAAGTGAGGAGATTAGGGATAATCACTTGCCTAATGCACAAATTTAATAGGTTTAATTCATATAGGTTAATGAGAATTAACTTAAGATAATTGGGAGATCTGCGAGGATTTCGAGACTATTGTTGTGTGATTCGATTTTGCAATTTTTTTGCTTCAACATTTTGTTTTAGGAAAAATAACATGTTACCTTAATCTAAACCCATTCATTCTCATCGTTACAACTGCAAAAACATTTTTTTATTCTATCCTTTAATTTACTCCAGCAATAGTTACAAAAAAAAAATCCGCAAAATATTTGTCTTTTGTTATTCTTTGAATTTACTAAAAGGTTAAATTGGAATACTTCAAAATCTACCAAAATCCCTGTGGAGACAATATAAATACTTATCACTTGTTGCTGACTGTGTACACATGCACATCGCTTTGTGTGTTCTTATCACGCAAAACACCATAATAGTGACCACCATAGGGAGATGCATGGCAATCCTTTATGATCTTCGCTATTTCTTTAAGTGGAATACATCTCTAATAATATGGTCAGAACAAACCTTAAAAAGTAGTGGGTCGTCTCAAAGATATGACTTTGCCTCGTATAAAAACCCCTTCTTTTGCTGGGAGTTCATCTCAAGTGACATCACTCATCCTGCAAGAAAATTTACAATATCAGCAAACCGAGCCCATTTATGCTCTATCTGATACAGATTCTCATCAGGGAAGGTTTTAGAACTGGGGAGGAGGCTCAGTTGAGTGCTCCTACTCTCGATCATAGACAGGTGATCTGTAACCACATTCTCACATCTTTCCTGTCTTTAATTACAAAGTTAAACTCTGGTAGCAGAAGAATCCATCTTATCAAATGGGGTTTAGCATCCTTTTTACTGAACAGAAATTTAAGTGCAGCATGATCTGTGTGAACTATGAGTTTAGAACCAAGCAAGTAAGATTGAAACTTATCAAAGCCAAATACAATAGCAAACATTTCTTTTTCAGTGGTGGTATAGTTTTGCTATGCAATATCTAAAGTTTTACTTGTATAGTAGATTGCCCTAAAGATTTTTCTTTCTTCTCACCTAACACAGCTTCTAGGACATAGTCACTAGCATCACACATCATCTTTGTTGGGTTCTAATGTCTTAAAACTCATCGTTTGTAAACATTGTAAACATATTCTATTATCAATAAAATAGTTATTGAGGTTATTCAGTAAAGTTGTTATTGAATAAAGTGATTTATCAACTATAACTCTATAAATCCAATAAACTAAGAACTCATGGCTATATAATGAATACTTGAACTTTATGTGGAGACATAAAAGTGGATTAGGTTTAAGTAAATAGACTCGGTACCTTCTCTTAGGGACACTATGGAATGCGGCTGCTTTGTATATGATACAAACAATGTGATTCTAAATCGTTCACGTGGAGACATGCGAGTGAGGGCATTCTATGCAATGAGTTTGCATAAGACCGGACTGCGAAATAGTCACTGTTTCTTTATAACACCGTTTACTGAAAACACTGACTAATTTCAAACTGATGACCTAGTTAATTCGATCTTAATCCTGAGCAAACTATGAACTCTTGTTTATTCGAGATTATCCTTAGGTCTGCATGGGTGAGAGAGGCCGAACAACGCGTACTCAATATACCTCCCAATTTATGGGTAAGATCGGGTAGATAGTTGGGGACACAGTCGTGCAAGATGAAATTCACTCCTTCCCTACTTTAGGAATAGTAGAGAGGTTGTTCCCTTAAGTGCTGATTTCAGGTCTTGAACATGGGGCCCCACCCTCTCATTTGCCCGAGAGAGAATTGGTTTGGTAGTTGGACTACAAACCAGTTGTTGATTAGAAGGTCAGTTGTACTTAAGGAACAAGAGGTAACTAAGGGATAAAATAGTAATTTGACCCATCTGAGATTACAAACAACCTGTGAAAGGTCGACTTACTGATCATGGTTATATCAAATGCACATAAATATATTTATAGTGAGGAGAGTGCAGCTACGGGCGTTAGTGGAGTGACCCGTTAGTTAACGAATGTTGGTTAGCTAGGTTAAAGAGTTTAGCCGGCTAATCTCGAATCGTTGAAGCTCATGATCTATAGGTCCATTAGGTCCCTCGGCTAGCTCACATCGGATAGAACCTTAGAATAGTGTGGTTAATGAATTTGAAGTGTTCAAATTTAGTTTAAGGCGTGTGCGTTAAATATATACGATGTATTTAACTTCTCAACGTTTGATTGTTAATTAAACGATCAAAGGGAATTGAAAATAACATTTAAAGGAGATTTAAATGTTGTATATATGAATAGGGATTCATCTTCAGAAAAATAGTTTTTTTCGAAAAATTGGAATCGGTGGTAAAATAATATTATTTTAATATTTGATATTAAAATAATTTAATTTAAATTAAATTCGTTTGAATTTAATTTTATGTTTTTATTTTAATTTATGTAATTGAAATAAAAACATAAAATTAAATTCGTAATTGAAATAAAAAGGAAAAATGAAAAAAAAAAAAGAAAAAGAAGAAGAAAAAGAAGAAAATGGAAAATGGTGAAAATCCTTTTTCTTTCTCACTTTTCCCTTCCTTTTGCCACCTCTCCAAATGGTGATTTCTCACCATGATTGAGTGTCAATCTTGTGTGACATAGTTGTGCATGATTTGCTATATAAGTAGAAGTAAATTTCGTGTACAAAGAGGTTGTTGAATCTCTCAATTTTTGCTCCCAAAATTCTTGTGTTCAAAAGTTGAACAAAGCAACCTTCATCTTTTCTTCCCAAATTCACCACATCAAAGGATCCCACCATCTGTTCTAAGGCCGGAGAACAGCCGAGAAGACTCTGTGATGGTCCGAGTGGTGTGCGTGACTCAATCCGCTGAGAAACAAAGGTGAATTCGAGCTATAAAGGTATGTGTTCTAAAATTCTTGTTTTTCTCAATAGAAGCATGGTTTTATCCTTTAAATTGTGCTGATTTGAGTGCAAATTGATCCCTTCCACTGTGCTAGCATGTATATACATCTTTCAATTGGTATCATAGCATGCTAATTGCACTCAATTCGCTTTGGTGGGGTTTAATTCATGAGATGAATGGCTAATGGTACTGAAATAGGTTATTCTGATTTTGGCATCAAATTTACCTTTCAATTGTTGAAATTAATTGCAATTGCCTGGTAATGTAAGAGCCTTAATGTGTGATTAAGGGTCTATATTCATTTGGAGTCAATTAGAGTGAAATTAGGCTGTAATCGAAAAAAATGAGCACAAACAGTAGCTGCCAAAAAACAGAGCATGCCTTCTGCCCAGGCAGCATCGAGACACCGTAGAACAGCGTCTTGACACTGCGCTTCAAATCTAGAAAAGCGAACCATGAAGGGGCGGTCCGGTTCTTGATGGTGGTCTGGTTAAGCTTCTATGCAGCCGATTCAGCTTTATGTAGCCGGTTCAAGCCTATTTTGACCTTTTTAGGTTCGATTCAAGCTCTTCCCACTTGGTTCGTCATAGTTCGAGGTGGTTCTGGTCATTCAAGCACGGGAAAAAGTTATTATTGTAATAATTTAGCTTTTTGTGTGTTTGTGATGCCAAAATCAACCCATTTTAGCTTGTTTAATTTATTATGCATTGTGAATGTATATTTAAATTAAAATTGAATCTTATATGCATAATGTATGTCATATAGATTTAAAACTCCACCATAGGATAATCATGCTTCATGCATTGCAAGTAGGTTATAAGAGTTATAATGTATAGTATGCATGAATAGGTTCATTACAAGCATGTTATAAGTGTTAGAATGCATGATTTGCATGAATAGATATCATGTAATTAGTATAATTATTATATCAATTTATGGTATGAATGTGGATGTATGTCTTTATTTTATAAGTGTTATAAAATGAATTAGACATCTAAAATCTATAACTCAGATAAACAGCATGCTCACATAGGGTTAATCACTCAAAGCTAATCTTCCTTTTTTAATAGTTAAATTAGGTCGATTTCTTGTAAAACTAAGTTTACAAAACTCACCCGGCAAGGTCTTATCTAAGGTTGGGGGTATTTAAGTTGACGGTTTACGGAACAGTTCCTATCTGAGGATCGAGCTGGAGCCTGGGTTGAGTGAGCCTGGTTTTATGAGCATGGGTGAGAGATGTGAGGTAATCAATGGTTTATCACTTAGACAACGTATGTTAAAATCCAATATAAACGTTATGCTCGGATTAATCACCTAGACTTAGGTTGTTTTTTTGTCAGAATAAACCTAAGTAAAATAATACCCATAACTAATAAAACACTTTAGCAGAAGAGAAATAATGCATATGATGTATTATTTGCTACCTCTCGCGTCCCTAAGAGTTCACACTGTGAGAGTTATGCAAGGTTTCGTGTCTCTTTTACCGGGACTGCTCCATTCGAAAAGTGTTTGCATAATTCAATAACAAGGTGGATAGGGGAAATAGTTCATAGTAAGTGGGTGAAGGATATGTGTCAACATGTCCTACGGTCTCTTCCATTAGGTCACACCATGAGATTCCTATGTTACACCTGCATGGGGCTAGTATGTCACCTACCCAGTCAGAGGGTATGTAACATAGTATTCGGACCACCATGAACTCCAGAAATGGATAAGGTTTCTTAGGTCCGTTTTCAAGCATCGACTTTCCTTGAAAGAGCTTGTTTGATTCCGATCTCGTAAATCTGAAAATGGCAGGTCTAAACTTACGAAATTTACTAAGTGTTAGTAAAGTTTGACCAAATGAATAGTAATTAAATGCTGATGAAATAAGAGTTATTCTAGTATAAGTGTTTAGTCAAGAATGTCTTGATTCAGTGAAGGAGTAATTGACTATCCATCGGTGACGGTTATTCTGACTCACTGAAGTATCGTTGCAAATCATATAATCTTGGGTAGTAATTAAAATTTGCTAAAATTGATTGGATTAAAAGAAATAGAGTTAAACTGTTTACTGGTAGAATTTGTTTATCTTTCAGCAATAACTAGTTCCATAATCTAACTACTCACTTCCGAAAAACTTAACAGGGACGATTATACAACATGGAAATCAAATCTAAATACGATCCAAGTGATAAATGATCTCCGTTTCGTTTTAACTGAGGAGTGTCCTCAGAGTTTCGGCTCGACAGCCAATCGAAGTGTTCAGGAGGCTTATGAAAAATGGACAAAGGCAAACGAGAAAGCCCGAGTCTATATCTTGGCTAGTATATCAGATATATTATCAAAGAAGCATGAGAAAATGATCACCACCAACGAGATCATGGACTCTTTTAGGTGATGTTCGGGAAACCATCCACATCGGCCATGCATGATGCTTTACAATACGTTTATAACTGCCGCATGAAAGATGGAACCTCTGTTAGGGGACATGTTCTTGACATGATGGTCTATTTCCACCGGGCGGAAGTAAACGGGAAGAGTCAAGTCAGTTTCATCATGGAATCTCTACCAAAGAGTTTTCTACAGTTTAGAACTAATGCAATAATGAATAAAATCCAATATAATCTGATGACCGTCCTCAACGAGCTCCAGATTTTCCAATCTTTGTTAAAAAATAAAGGTGCTGAATCAGAACCAAATGTTGCTACTTCTTCCAAGAGATTTTCAAGAGGATCGTCCTGTAAAGGTAAATCTGATCCTTCTTCCTTCAAAAATAAGAGTATTCAAAAGAAGAAAAAGGATAAAGTGAAAGCAATAGCTCCTGCAACCAAGATGTAGATAAAGGAAAGTGTTTCCACTACAACCAAGATGGGAATTGGAAACGAAATTGCCCGAAGTACTTGGCCGAGAAAAAAGCTGAAAAAGAAAAATAAGGTAAATATCATTTACTGGTTGTTGAAACATGTTTAGTGGAAAATGATTTTACAACCTGGATACTAGATTCAGGAGCCACTAATCATGTTTGTTCTTATTTTCAGGAAACTAGTTCCTGGAAGCAGCTTCAGGAAGGCGAGATAACTCTCAGGGTTAGATTAGGGGAGCTCATCTCAGCCAAGGAAGGGGGAGACATCAAGTTGTTTTTCAAAGATAGATTCATTTTCCTGGAAAATGTTTTATATGTTCGTAATTGTTATAGGAATCTGATATCTATCTCGTGTTTGCTAGAACATTTGTATAAAGTATCTTTTTCTGTGAATGAAGCGCTCATTTCGAAAAGAGGTATTCGCATATGTTCAGCAACTGTAGAAAACAACTTATACAAGTTAAAACCTACGAAAGTAAAAGCTGTATTTAATACTGAAACGTTCAGAACAGTAGAAACCCAAAATAAATGGAAAAAAGTTTCTCAAAATACCTATCTTTGGCACTTAAGACTCGGTCGCATTAATCTCAATAGGATTGGGAGATTGGTTAAGAGTGGACTCCTACGTCAGTTAGAAGATAACTTTTTACCTCCATATGAAGCTTGTCTTGAGGGAAAAATGACTAAAAGATCTTTTACTGGAAAAGGTGTTAGAGTTAAAGAACCATTAGAGCTTATACATTCAAATCTTTGTGGTCCGATGAATGTTAAAGCTCGATGAGGGTATGAATATTTTGTTAATTTTATTGACGATTATTCAAGATATGATTACATTTACCTAATGCATTATAAGTCTTAAACTTTTGAAAAGTTCAAGAAGTACAAGGCTGAGGTTGAGAACCTGTTAGGTAAAATCATTAAGACACTTCGATCGGATCGAGGTGGAGAGTATATGGACTTAAGATTCCAAGACTACATGATATAACATGGAATTAAGTCCAAACTCTTTGCACCTGGTATGCCTCAGCAAAACAATATATCTGAAAGGAGAAGCAGAACCTTATTGGACATGATTCGATCGATGATGAGCTATGCTCAGTTGCCTAGTTCATTTTGGGGTTATGCAGTAGAGACTGTAGCATATTTTTTTAACAACGTTCCCTAAAAAAGTGTTTCAGAACACCCTATGAGTTATGGAGAGGACGTAAAGGTAGTTTATGTCACTTAAGAATTTGGGGTTGCCCAGCACATGTGTTGGTGCAAAATTCGAAGAAGTTAGAATACCATTCAAAATTATGCTTATTCGTAGGATATCCAAAAGAAACAAAAGATGGTCTGTTTTATGATCCTCAAGATAACAAAGTATTTGAATTGACAAATGCCACATTCTTGGAGGAAGACCACATGAGAGATCATAAACCTTACAGCAGGGTAGTATTAGATGAGATTTCTGAAGAAACTACGGAAAAATCAACAAAAGTTGTTGATACAACTAGTCTTTCAACAAGAAGTGTTGATAGAACAAATATCCCTAATCAGTCTCATCCCTCTCAAGAGTTGAGAGAGCCTCAACGTAGTGGGAAGGTTATTCGTCAGCCCGACTGTTACATGGGCTTAAGTGAAACTCAACTCGTCATACCTGATGATGGGGTAGAGGATCCACTGTCCTACAAACAGGCAATGAATGATGTAGATAGGGATTAATGGATTAAAGCCATGGACTTGAAATGGAGTCTATGTACTTCAATTCCATTTGGGAACTTGTTGATCAACCAAGTGAGGTGAGACCTATTGGTTGCAAATGAATCTACAAGAGGAAATGAGATCATACCGGTAAGGTACCTTTAAGGCTCGACTTGTGGCAAAGGGTTGTACCCAGGTCAAGTGGGTGGACAATGAAGAAACAATCTCCCCTGTTGCCATGATAAAGTCGATTAGAATACTCTTGTCCATAGCCACATATTATGACTATCAAATATAGCAAATGGATGTCAAGACTACCTTTTTGAATGGTTGAAGAGAGTATCTATATGACTCAACCAGAGGGGTTTATTGAACGAGGTCAAGAGCAAAAGGTTTGCAAGCTTAAAAAATCCATTTATGGGTTGAAGCTAGAATCTCGGTCCTAGAATATGAGATTTGATGCTGCGATCAAATCTTATGGCTCTGAGCAGAATGTTGATGAACCTTGTGTCTACAAGAGAATCATTAATTCTGCTATAGCTTTCTTGGTGTTGTATGTAGACGATATCCTTCTCATTGGGAATGAGAAAGGATTTTTTACTGACATAAAGCAATGGCTATCGACCCAATTTCAAAATGAAAGATTTGGGAGAGGCACAGTTCACAGTTTGTTTTTGGAATCTAAATAGTTCGAAATCGTAAGAATAAAATGTTTGCCATGTCTCAAGCACCATATATTGACAAGATGTTGTCTAGATATAAGATGCAAAATTTCAAATGGGGGTTGCTACCCTTCAGACATGGGATTCATTTGTCTAAAGAACAGTGTCCTAAGACACCTCAAAAAGTTGAGGATATAAGACGAGTTCCCTATGCATCAGCAGTTGGTAGTTGGATGTATGCAATGTTGTGTACATGACCCGACATATGCTATGTAGTAGGAATTGTCAGTAGATATCAGTCCATCCCTGGATATGATAATTGGACTGTTGTTAAGAATATCCTCAAGTATCTTAGAAGAACAAGGAATTATGCGCTTGTGTATGGAAGTAAGAATTTGATTCTTACGAGATACACTGACTCCGATTTTCAAAGCGATATAGATTCTAGGAAATCTACCTTAGGATCCGTGTTCACTATGAATGGAGGAGCCATAGTTGGTGGAGTATTAAGCAAAGCTGTATTGCTGACTCCACCACGAAAGCCTAGTATGTTGCTGCTTGTGAAGCAGCCAAAGAAGCGGTATGGCTTAGGAAGTTCTTGACCGATTTGGAAGTAGTTCCAAATGTGCATTTGCTGGTCACTCTGCATTACGACAACAGCGATGCAGTTGCCAACTCTAAAGAACCTAGAACCATAAATGTGGGAAGCATATCGAACGAAAGTATCATCTCATTCGTGAGATAGTACAAAGAGGCGACATTACTGTCTGATAGATATCGTCCGAGACAATACTGATGACCCGTTTACGAAAACCTTCTTAGCTAAAGTGTTTGAGGGTCATCTACAGAGTCTTGGACTCCAAGTTTTATAATCTAAGGAAAGTGGGAGAAAATCTTGGGTATGTGATGCCCTAATTTATTGTATTTATTGTTTTCTCTCAATTAACTCAACAACATTGTACGCCACTGGAGTTTTAGTTCAAGTGGGAGTTTGTTGGGTTTTTATGTCCTAAAACTCATGGCTTGTAAATATTGTCAACATATTCTATTATAAATAAAAATAGTTATTGAGGTTATTCAGTAAAGTTGTTATTGAATAAAGTGATTTATCAACTATAACTCTATAAATCCAACAAACTAAGAACCCATTGCTATATAATGAATACTTGAACTTTATGTGGAGAAATAAAAGTGGATCAAGTTTAAGTAAATACCCAAAACGGTCTATAGTATAAGGATTAGGCTGAGTACCTTCTCTTGGAGACACTATGGAAAGCGACCCGCTTTGTATATGATACAAATGATGTGATCAAAATCGTTCATGTGGAAACATGCGAGTGAGGTGTTCTATGCAATGAGTTTGTATAAGACCGGACCTCGAAATAGTCATTGTTTCTTTATAACACCGTTACTGAAAACACTGACTAATTTCAAATTAATGACCTAGGTAACTCGATTTTAATCATGAGCTAACTATGACTCCTATTTATCTAGAATTATCCTTAGATCTACATGGGTCAGAGAGGCCCAACAGTGCCTGCTCCATATGCCTCCCATTTCAGGGGTAAGACTGGGTAGATAGTTGGAGACATAGTCTTGCAAGATGAAATTCACTCCTACCCGACTTTAGGGATAATAGAGAGGTTGTTCCCTTAAGTGTTGACTCCAAGTCTTGAACAAGGGGCCTCACCCTCTCATTGGCCCAAGAGGGAATCAGTTTGGTAGTTGGACTACAAACCAGTTGTTCATTAGAAGATTAGTGGTACTTAAGGAACAAGAGGTAACTCAGGGGTAAAACGGTAATTTGACTCAGCTGAGATTACAAACAACCTGTGAAGGGTTGACTTACTGATCTTGGTTATATCAAATGGACAGAAATATATCTATAGTTAGAAGAGTGCAGCTATGGGCTTTAGTGGAGTGACCCGTTAGTTAGTGAATGTTGGTTAGCCAGGTTAAAGAGTTTAACAGGCTAATCTCGAATCATTGAAGCTCATGATCTATATAGTTCCATTAGGTCCCTCGACTAGCATGTATGTACATCTTTCAATCTTAAAGGGTTCATACCAATTAGGGGCAATAATGATGGGAGTAGTAATCAATTTCCCCTTCAAAGCACAGAAAGTAGATAAACATGCATCATAAAAAATGAAAGTAGAGTCCTTACCAAGCAGATTACACAAGGGCATAGAAATTTATAATAATCTCTAATGAAATGCCTATAAAACCTTGCATGACCTAGGAAACTGTGGACTCCTTTAACATTCACAAGAGGAGGTAATTTCTCAATAATAGAACTTTTTTGTCCTATCCACCTCCAAACCTTTCTTCGAGATCTTTTGCCCCATGACGATGTTGGGGTTGATGCCCTAAACCTTCGTGGTCTTGTAATTTTATTCAAATTATTTATTTAATAAAATAAGAGTTA
>JAOANK020000006.1:402395-412652 GCA_026257165.2 Telfairia occidentalis
GGGGGGGGGTGTTAAATCTCTTAGTAGGTTAAACTTATAGAATGTCAGAATTTTTATGAATTTCATGAAGATCATCTAAGGCTTACATGATGGGAAATTAACTTCTGCTTCAAATAGGCATGGTCAATATAAAAGGGTTTATACACGTTGTTGGTTTTGCCATTTCCTCATTTGGAGGCTTGTCGAACATTTTTTTTTTTTGCACTCAATATATTGCAGCTTCACATTATGACATTAGAAAGTATTGACTAACGCCTTTGAAAAGTTGCCTCTTTATATCTTTTGTTATTTTCCGAGTAATATCCCTATTATAACATTCACCAAGTTGCTATTTAATGTGTACGTGCATGATGTATGTGTTTGAATTAATAGATGCATGCTCACACTCATTAGGTTCTAGAATATGTTATCACCATATTGATCTTAACTGTATTCAGTTTCTTTACTGATTGTTGTTGTTTTTGTTTTCCCCCCTGCAGATTTTAGATGAAATGCCTGTCTTCTATAACCTAAATGCCATTGAGAAACGTGAAGTTTTGATTGTGATTTTGCAAATTGTGCGCAATTTAGATGATACTTCTCTTGTGAAGGCATGGCAGCAAAGCATTGCTCGAACCAGATTGTTTTTCAAGCTCATGGAAGAATGCCTTATTCTTTTTGAGGTTGTTATTTGTCTGAAATTCCATAATCTTTTGACGTCTTATTTGGCTTCTTGGTCATGTAGGTGATTGTCATCAAGGTCACTGGTTGTTCTAGTTGATAACATCTCATCTCACTAAGATTACTGGTCCTACAGCTGATTCTCATTATTTTCTATTGATAATATCGCTGACTTTATTTTTGGTTAATAATCCCAAACCCTTACTGAACTACTTAGTACTTGTTTCCTTCTATGGTGAAGAAATAGTAAATGATGTATCTCTGTCTCCTATCCCAAAAAAAAGAGTAAATGATATATCTCTACGTTTGATTTTGTATATTTTTCATGTGTAAAAAAGGTAGTAAATGATATATCATCTCCTTTTATGTAGATCACATTTGATTCATTGGTGTTATGTTTTTAAAGCATGGTATGGAGATTGACTCGAAGTTCTCTAATGCTCTTGATGTCCCCTGCATTTTGCAGCATAGAAAACCTGCTGATGGCATGCTGATGGGATCCAGTTCTCGGAGCCCTGCTGCTGTTGGTGATGGACCTGGTTCCCCAAAATACTCTGACAGACTATCTCCTGCAATCAACAACTACCTATCTGAAGCATCAAGACAAGAATTCAGGGTGAGTGCCTTTCTTTTCATATTTTGCATGACCCCGTGTGTGTGTGTGTGGGGTGGGTGCGTCAGCAACTTGCCAGAATTTTAATAACTAGGTTCATCATTCTGTGGCCTCTTGAATATGTTTAGATAATTGTTTCTTAAAAGTTATTTTTCCTGTTTTTGTTTAGTGTGTTGTCATAGATGCCCTGATCTAGAAATAAAGGAAGTTTTTTGTTCCAAAATCACTGAGTTTGTAAGTAATAATATCAATGTGCACGTCAATTGGGCTTTTCGGGGACTCTTTTCTCTCTCCCACTCTAACAGGTCATCCTTTTAAAAACGAGAAAGAGATCCTTTGGCTTAATTTCACTAGGGCTTTCTACTGGACTTTATGGCTTCCCGGGTAATTACAGCTTTACACTTACTACCCATTGGAAAAGTTTTCTTCAATTTCCTTTGGTTGGGGTTTTTCCTCCTCCTGTAGTAATTCATACTTGCCATGAAATGGTTTGTTTCCAATCTAAGAAAAAAAGTGTGCACGTCAATTGAAACCTTTATTCATCCCATTACAATCACTAGAAATAGTTCCGAGAACATTAAAAAAGAAGAATTTACTTCCAAACAAGTTCTAATGTTTCTTTATCCATGCTCGATCATTGCTATTCAGGTTATTATGTCTTGTGATTTCTTGTTGTGTAACTTCTTCATTGCAGCCTCAGGGAACACCTGATAATGGTTATTTGTGGCAGAGGGTGAACTCTCAGTTGAGCTCCCCTAATCAACCATATTCCTTGAGAGAAGCACTAGCTCAGGCACAATCTTCTAGGATTGGTGCATCTGCTCAAGCACTGAGGGAGTCACTGCACCCTGTATTAAGACAAAAATTGGTACGCTTCTCTGATTTTCAATTTTAATTGGATTCTTGATAGTGATTTTATATAACGTTATTTTTTATTTGACAGATTTTATATGGCATTATTGTCATATTTGTTCTAGGCAACTTAATTTCTAAGTTTGTTCTCAGGAACTTTGGGAAGAAAATTTAAGTGCTGCAGTAAGTCTTCAGGTTTTGGAAATAACAGAGAAGTTCTCCTTGATGGCAGCATCCCATAGCATTGCCACTGATTACGGAAAACTTGATTGCATCACCTCCATATTCATGAGCTTCTTCTCTAAGAATCAACCTTTGGCATTCTACAAGGCCTTGTTTCCTGTCTTTAACAATGTTTTTGATCTTCATGGTGCAACTTTAATGGCAAGAGAAAATGACCGTTTCTTAAAGCAAGTAACATTCCATCTTCTTCGGCTTGCAGTTTTTCGAAATGATAGCATAAGAAAAAGGGCTGTGACAGGGCTTCAGATACTTGTGAGGGTAGGAATTTTAAATTGCATATTTCACTAATTTTAAACTCTCGTTATGCTGTTTTCCAAAATTCTGTTTTTCTTTTGTGTTGCAGAGTTCTTTCTGTCACTTTATGCAGACAGCTAGATTGAGGGTCATGCTCATAATTACTTTGTCAGAATTGATGTCTGATGTGCAAGTAACTCAGATGAAGGCAAATGGGACACTTGAAGAGAGTGGTGAAGCACAGCGTCTACGAAAATCCTTAGAGGACATGGCAGATGAATCCAAGAGTTCCAATCTGTTGAATGAATGCGGACTTCCGGAGAATGCTCTTGTAATAATTCCAGAAGCATCTGCTGACAATAGGTGGTCCTGGTCAGAGTTGAAATATCTATCTGACAGTCTCCTTCTGGCTCTTGATGCTAGTCTAGAGCATGCGCTTTTAGTAAGTTTTTTTGCCATTTATGTTGAGATAATTTATTGTTCTTGTTATTTTTTGGATTGTACATGTATGCCATGGTCCATTCTGTTCCTTCCCGATGAAATGTGGGAAAGTGCAGGGTTTTAGTTTTTCTGATATACCTATGAATATTATTTTCTTTAGAGGGTGGATCACGCTCAATTACTGCTGACCATTTTACAATAGGTATACTGCAAAATTGCTTGATTTCCAAGGCATTGTTTCGATCCGTATGCTACCATATGTGATGAAACAAGATGACTTGGATTCTTCTTAGTACCTATTATCTTATGTATTAGTTTATTTATAGCATTTATGTTGGTGAAGAATAGGATTGATATATAATACTAGAAACAACTTGTTTTCCTGTTGACGTTTGTGCTGGCTGTGGAAACTGGAAAGTCATTGACATTTTTGCTAAAGGGAGAATTTCTGATGAGGCCATCTTTCATTTCTAGAGTAAGACCACACTGAATTGCATAGAAAGGTCTGAGGCCACACTTCTGAAAATCGTCGGGCTTGAGCTCACTAATAATAATGAAGACGGAGGTTACGATATATCACTGAAGTTATGATTTGACCTTACGCATCAGATTAGTGGTATACGTTTGGTAGTCACTGCTATCCTGAAACTCAAGTAGTCATACCTGCTGCCAACACAAGTGCTTAGTTGTTGTGTGCTAAACTTAGCCTGGCCAATTATTTATTTATTTATTTTATTTAGGTCTCTGTGATGTGTGTGTAAAGCTTTCTTGAACTTATTCAATGTTGCGTAAAAAAATCCATCAGATAATAAGGTTAAAGCTTTTTAACTTCCTATAATTTATGAAAAAAATTCATCTTTTCACACTAATTTTGTTATAAAGAGGGAGAGTATCCTCTCTGAAGTCTGGAGTCATGAGATGAGTCTGACCTTGCACAGATTAGATTAGTGATATTTCTGGAAGTAGTTATTGCCTCCCTAATATTTCAAATAGTCATCTGATCAAGCTCTATTATGTTGGCGTGCTATACTTATGCTGTGGCTAATTCCTTGAATTAGGCCTCTGTGATGTCAATGGATAGATATGCCGCTGCAGAAGGTTTCCATAAACTTGCAATGGCATTCGCTCCTGTACCTGATCTTCATATTATGTGGTTATTGCATTTATGTGATGCGCATCAAGAGATGCAATCATGGGCTGAAGCTGCACAGTGTGCTGTAGCTGTTGCAGCTGTCGTCATGCAGGTACTTTACAGTTGATTTTCACTCGATGGGATTTTCTGTACTCAAATTTGTGTTGTCTGGAGGCTTAGGGCGGGAGTTTTTTGGTTCTTTGATTAAAAAAAAAAAAAACTTGGATTTCCTTTAGGCTCTTGTCGCTCGAAATGATGGTGTCTGGAGCAGAGATCACGTAACAGCTCTACGCAGAATTTGCCCAATGGTCAGCAGTGAAATCAGCTCGGAGGCATCGGCAGCTGAGGTGGAGGGATACGGTGCTTCTAAACTCACTGTTGACTCTGCTGTGAAGTACCTACAGCTTGCAAACAAGCTTTTCTCCCAAGCTGAGTTGTATCATTTTTGTGCTAGTATTCTGGAACTTGTTATTCCAGTTTATAAAAGTAGGAGAGCATATGGACAACTGGCAAAATGTCACACTTTACTGACAAATATTTACGAATCAATCCTTGAGCAGGAATCAAGTCCAATTCCGTTTACTGATGCAACGTATTATAGGGTGGGATTCTATGGTGAAAAATTTGGGAAGCTGGATCGGAAGGAATATGTATATCGCGAGCCCCGAGATGTACGGTTAGGCGACATTATGGAGAAACTTAGTCATGTATACGAGTCTAGGATGGATGGCAGTCACACACTGCATATTATTCCAGACTCCAGGCAAGTGAAAGCAGATGAGTTGCAGCCGGGAGTTTGCTACCTACAGATAACAGCGGTTGATCCCGTCATTGAGGATGAAGATCTGGGGAGTAGAAGAGAGAGAATCATTTCTCTATCCACTGGGAGTGTTCGTGCACGTGTCTTTGACCGCTTCTTATTTGATACACCATTTACGAAAAATGGTAAAACTCAAGGTGGACTGGAAGACCAATGGAAGAGGAGGACTGTTCTACAGACTGAGGGCTCTTTCCCCGCATTGGTAAATAGACTTCTTGTAAGTAAGTCCGAATCGCTCGAGTTCTCCCCTGTGGAAAATGCAATTGGAATGATCGAAACAAGAACCGCTGCTCTGCGAAATGAACTAGAAGAGCCCCGCAGTTCTGAGGGGGATCAACTTCCAAGACTCCAGAGTCTTCAGAGAATACTCCAAGGCAGTGTTGCAGTTCAAGTGAGATTCTCACTCAATTTCTCTGATCTGCTGGCTCTTATAACATCATTATGCTTGTGTACGATTGAAGTACAGATGCCAAATCTTTTTACTTGACGCATATCTCCATGAATGCAGGTTAACAGTGGAGTCTTGAGTGTGTGCACTGCATTCTTGTCTGGTGAGCCAGCTACGAGGTTGCGGTCGCAGGAGTTGCAGCAACTCATCGCTGCGCTTCTCGAGTTTATGGCTGTATGTAAGCGTGCAATTCGAGTTCATTTTAGATTAATTGGAGAGGAGGACCAGGAGTTCCATACCCAACTAGTGAATGGATTTCAGTCTCTCACTGCTGAATTATCGCATTACATTCCTGCGATTCTATCAGAGTTGTGATCAGTGTGTGAATAATCCCCCCTTTTTTCTTTTGCCCTTTTCCTCGGGTTTCATGTAGTAACAAAGTCTACATTTTTCATGATTAATGTTGTCTAGTCTGTGCATCAATTGTATTTTTGTATATATATATATATTTTTTTTTCAGTAGTCTCGAGAGTTTATAGTATACATGTGATGTGTGCTCTACCAGGGTAAAAAAGTTCAACCATTGATTAAAATTCTCACGCCAATGTAAACATTCAAATTAAGATCCCAAAGCAACGGTAAGTCAATTTTTGGGGTCAAAAAGCGAGTTTCATATTATAACCATCTTAAAGGTAGGGTCCATAGTACGTGTCCAAGCGTCACGAAATGTCGGGAATCAAAATTCCAAATCGCAGTAAGATCCAACTTTCTTACGGACAGAAATTCGAATTCCTTAAATAATTATACCTAATAAATGCAGAGGTAACGTTGCTAAATGTGCAGTGTGAAGTACTTAATATATGAATTATGTAATATTATTGGTGATGTTTGCAATCACAGCTTACTCTTTGGAACATCAACAGGTGAATCTCTGGACCTCTTTTCGACTACTCGCGACAACTGCTTAACAGCCTCCTTCGGCAGGCGACGGGGCGAGCTCAACCACATCCCTCCATCAGCAATGATAGTTGTTCCATTGACGTATTTACCTTCAAATTATATAGAGCTTTCAATATTTAATTACGTATTAATCTTATTCATTTCAAAATAATTGACTCGTAAGACTTGCGTTTCCAACTTTACATCATTTTAATTTTAATGTTTTAAGAATATATTTTCACATGATGAACCAAATGATCTTCAATTTTTGAAATTGAGCAAGAAAACTAATTTCAAATTCATTGTTGATAAACGTATTCGATGGTCCTTTTCCATAAATAGATGTTCTGAGACTACATAACAACACTTTTGGAAGTTTTTTTTTTAATGAACAAAACATTCTGCTGTGTACTTTTCAAATGAAAACATGTTTATGTGGAAACTGATAAGTTGGGAGGTTAAAAATCTATAGTTGAAGGCCAAAAAAGGCATTCGCCCGGAAAGAAAATCCTCACAACTATCAAAGATGGGCTACCAAAACGGATGCAGTACTGCCTTAACTCATGATTTCTTTATCTATATGTCATCATATGCCAAGAAGTAAAGTAAGGTTTTGAGCCATTTTCAGAATAATATCTAAATATACAAGAAACTTTCAGATTATTATTATGATGAAATTTAGATTCTCCCTAGGCAAAGAACTAAAGATAAGTGCATGATTTAAGGACATACCTGCATCTGAAGCAAGGTAGAGAGCAGCCATAGCAATATCCCATTTTTCTCCTATTTTGTACAAAGGCATATCGTCTCTTATTTTGCTGCTTATCTCAACAGGTGCAAGTTTACTAAGACCAGGAGTACCCTGGATGGGTCCTGGTGCAATTCCATTAACTCTAATATCATAATCAGCACCCCACTCCAGAGCTAAGTTTCTTGTGATGGCATCTACAGCTGCCTGTTTGAAAGAAGATTCGATGAAAGTCCATCCAACAAAAAATGAGAAATTATAACTTTCAGACATGATCACATCTAACCTTGGCTGCAGATACATGAATTTGATACCAGACAGCTGTGTAATGCAAAGTAGCACTAATATTAATTATTAATCCACCGCTACATGAATCCCTTCCTGGTCCTCCTTTCTTCAGATATTTAAGTGCTTCATGGCACATCGTGAATGTGCCAACTGAATCAATATCCATAACTGCAGGGGATGGTTAAAATCAAATGTAAGTAAATAGAATATGTGGCACTTCATGACAAGCATGTCTGGGAATAAGCGCCATTTTCATATTATGCAATAATTCCTTTCCGGTTTCTTTCTTACTCTCTATCAATAAACACCTTTCCATAAAAGAACGCATCTCTATCTAAAACAATTTCATTAAGTATGAAAGACTCAACCTCATGGCAATAAAATTTTCTCGTACAAAGAAAAATAGTTGGCCAAAATGGCTAAAAGTTCCCTTAAAACCATAATATCAAGTACAACATTTAGTAAGAGCGACGAAATATCTGTGTCTTGAAATATACAATAATACAATCAAACATGCAAGAGAAATATTCCACATACACCTTTAGAACAATAGCAATTCGATTATGAGTACAAATGAAATTCAATTTTCTCTTGCAACGTCTTTTAAAAGCTTTCATAAATTTCCAGCATGAATAGGTGTTCAAATTATTATAGTTCATAGGCTAAGAAGCATGGACACAAACACGGATCCGACATACATGAACACAGCAACACGTCGATTTCTAAAAAAGTAGGACATGGACACGTGAATAACATCTCAAAAGTGTCCAACAAATGCAAAATCCAGTGCTTCTAATAAACAAATATTTTCTTCATGATTCCTCTAGACTAATATAAAGTAAAAGCCATCATATAGCTACAATTGCATTCAAACAAACCTGTCCGAAACCCATTGGGAGACAAATCTTCTGCTGATACCAGAAAGTTCCCAGCTGCTGCATTCACAAGAATGTCTAGGCTACCAAGATTATTGAAAGTGGTCTCCACTACCCTACGTGCATCTTCCTGTTTACGAACATCGCCTTCAAAGCCAAATGCCTAACGGACAGTAAACCAATGAAAGGTTTCAGAATCAAATTTAAATCCTTCAGAGGATAACATGGATAATTATACATGTTAGCGAGAGTCCATCCACTCATTCATGTATGGTATATACAAATTTAAAACCTAGGCAACTAATTTTGAATTTTTCATATGCAGTATTGTCATGTTTTTGGAAACAAATAAAAATTCCATATATAAGTACACAGTTCAAAGCACATGGTTCAGTCAAAGTTTTTATAGGAAAATAATGGTGAAAATATTATTTTGGTTCCTATAGTTTGAAAGTGTCCAAATTTAGTCCTTATAGTATGGTTATTGTTCTATTTTAGTCTCTACTTCGAAAGTGTACAACTTAAGTTCCTATAATTTCAATAAATCTTAAAAATCGTCCACCACCATTGGTTTGGAGTTAAAATTAATCAACTGTCTTGGGAAAAAAAACAGCAACACTTGCATAATCATTTCGTTTTTTCACAAAAAAAGAAAAAGAAAAAGAAAAAGAAAAAATACAAGTAACCTCATTCTTTGCTCATAGTGACGTAAGTTGTTAAAATGTATCAGCGAATTCCAATCTAAATTAACAGCGGAAAGCAAGATGACCATAGGTCGTTTTTATCCTCACATGGTATGATTTCTTCTAGCCATGAAAAGCAAATGAATTAAACAGAAAACCTATCTCATGATTCCAGTTAAGCTCGATCCACATAAGAACATCAATCACTCTGAAACAATAAAACGAAGCCGCAGATGCAATTGTATAAACAAGCTTTTACATTCCCTTCTTAATCAAATACGATAATCGAAAGGGCAGCGAAAACAACCGTGTAAGTTCAGAGAGAAATAATAGTGGAATCAGCACGAGAGAGAGAAAAAGAGGAGAAAATAGAGCAAATACATCGCATAAAGAATACGGAAGAAGTAAGAGTGACAGAGAAATACGGAAATTCCAAGAGATCGGAGAGCGGAGACGGCAGAGTCGAGGACTTGCTTCCTTCGGCCCATGATGGCAATGGATGCTCCATGTTGACCGAATTGGGCGGCGATTTCGTATCCGATTCCAGAGCCGCCACCGGTAATCAAAGCGACTTTTCCTTTCAAAATGTCTGACCGGAACGGGGACGCCATCTCTGTCTCTCTGCAACAACAAATTGCTGAGAGTCAAAGGAGAGAGACCTCCTTCTGATTCCGAAATTTGCTGGTAAAAATATTGTACGTAATTCCCTAATCCAAAACACACTAGAATTTATAACCAAAACAACTATTTCTGTCTAATTTATGGCCTCCAAATTTTCTTTCTTTCTTTTTGTTTTAAATAATTGTGAATGTCTAAGACCTAAATCTTCAATATGAGTATAACTTAATTGGTTAAGATGAGACATATATCTCGATTAAAAGTCATGAGTTTAAATTCTCATCTCATGTAATCATGTCGTTAAACTCACAAAAAAAAAAAACCAATATTACGAATTAATTATATGAATGTCTTATAATAAAATCTTTTTGGTTAAAATCACTCTCAATCATACTCTAAAAATTTGGTCATCTTATCCAAGGTAAGATTAAAGCTCAAAACATAAGTGGAATTACATTCTTGTCCTTTTTGAAAGATCGCAACTACTTTATTTAGGAAAAAAAAAAACTTTAGAACCGAAACTTTTCGAATACCCTTTTAAACTTCTCATTACTATCCTTCTATTTATTTGTTTTGAGTTCTACAATATGGGAAAGTAAGAATTCGAATCAAAAAATTTTTTATCGGAATATATGACAAGATCGTGATGTATGCCAAAACTACTTGAGTTAGCTCGGTTTGACTTATTATTATTATTATTATTTTTTTTTTTTGTGTCCATCA
>JAOANK020000006.1:412752-430659 GCA_026257165.2 Telfairia occidentalis
ATATTTCGAGCAAAAATTTATTAGAGGGTAAAAATTATAACACTGTTTCAAGTATAAGATTCAAATTACAACATTTATCTAAATTTGGGGTTCAATTTGATGAAATTAAAAGTTTAAGGTTAAAATTAATACAAGTTAATAAGTTTTAAGAGTCAAAATTGATTTTTCCCTGTATCATTATTTGAAATTTTGTGGGTTCTTCCGTAAACATTTTGGAATAGTCTTCTATGCCACTTCAGTCAAACCTCTCGCAACATCACTTCTCGTACCATTGGACCATAAAACTGCTAACTTTTGTTTTAAAACGAGTTCCACGAAGTGAAAAATATTAAAGAGCTTCCAACCAAGCAAAAAAATATCAGATGGCTTGCATTCTCCGTCTGTTTTATCCAAAGAAAACAACAATTTGGAGACAGAAGCGTGTGAGTGTTTCTTTCTTTGAAGTTTGAATTCAATCAATCAGTGGTACTCAATCCTCAAGAGTAAAACTTACCATTCTTAGAATATTTTTCTTTCCTCAGAGTCCTGAAAAGAATCTCAAAGAGAATGAGCTGAAGGATTAAGGATCAAGTGGGTTTGTATAAATGAAACTTACTGGAAGTAAAGGTAGCTGAAGGATCAAGTGTCCACATTAAAATCTCCTACATGACTTCCAAAAAAAATTGAAGTTTTCCAGCATTTGCAAAAGGTTTATTCACTCCTCTATTTCATCCTCTTTAAAGTTCCAAAACTTGTAGTTTTGAACCCAGCAGAGTCTAACTGAGAAAATTTTGTTTCCAGCAGAGGCGAATGTTATTCTAAGATGGTGAAAAAATATGTAGAAGAAAAGTAACTACAAATCCACAATCTTCCTTCACCAAGAGTCTTGACAAAGATGTCTGAATCTACTACATCACAGGCATTCATCATAGTCTTTCCTTTTCTTTCCTATTCATTCTTGATAGGTTCGAGGAAGCACTTCTTAAAGCCACTACCAAATACCCTTACCACCCCCACCTTTAAGGATCAGACATAAAGGGTTCATTGGAACATATTAGCTTCTTCAAAATTCAGATTTTGCGTAAGCACATGTCCTCGCTAGCCTTATACAACTATAAATTTTTATCCATTTTCAATCGTCATAAGAAATAAATCATACGTGAAACAAAAGAATATAACATTTAAAAAATAACTACCCAACAAACTAAATGAAAATTAAAAACAAAATAAAATAACCTTAAAACGAAACAATTACTCAGGTCGCAGTCATATTCTAAATGAATTCTTGGTCCAAAAACAATAGAACCCCAGTTTGAAAGTTGTCTTCCAAACAACCCGTGAATAACTATCAAACATGTTTCCACTCCATTGCTCAAGTTTGATCAATTCGCCTTGAAGAACTGAGTCCCTAAAGAAATCTCGTGAAGATTCAGATCATTAATAATTTGGTTGAACCTTCTCATGCTTTTAGTACCTTGTCTCCTACAGGATTCATGGAAAGACCAACTAACCACCTTAGAAGCGCTTCCTAAATTTGGAAGTCATGAAAGGGAAACTGAGTATAAACAACTCAGATCTTCGAGTCCCTGCTAAATATCTTTCCTATTACTATTCAACAATCAGCTAACAAAGCCCAAGAGCAAAGTATAAATCAGAACTTATGTCACAAATATTTGCCAAAGGGATGCAAGAGTAACAACCTTCCGTTCTGAAAAGAATACAACTTTCTAAACAATATTAATCTACAGAAAACGATGTGGAACTCTCTTATACATCCGGTGTTGGCTAGCATATTTGATGTAGCTGGCTGGAAACTATTGGAAGGAAAACCACAATGCAACAATTCAGACAACTTTTGTTCATCCATTCGTTCGTTCAATCAACACTTGCTAAGTCATGACCCCCTGATTTTCCAATTATGGGATGTCCTTGGCCCACTTGCAATACCCTCATAATATCGAGATTCAAGCTTTTGGTCATTCCACAGTTCAACAAAATCTGAGAAAAGTTCGCGAGCAGACTCGGACGAAAGATCAGAGAAATAAACATTTTTCTCATCTTTCAACCAGGTAGCAAACTCATTATTCTTTGAGAAATAGTCTTCCTTGGACAGTTCTTGAATTTTGGCTCTCTAAATCAACAAAATTGCCAAAAGAAAGTAATATTAAGCCCAGAGAACAAGGAGGGTCACAGCCCAACAACAAGAAATAGAACACAGTATATTCTCTCTACTTCCAAAGGGAAAAGACTAAATCAAACTAAGGCATTGCATTTTATTATTTAAAAAACAATAGAAAAATACAGGCGCATCAAAAACATCCACTCACTTACTACAATGATTAAATCTTGCAAGGAGTTCGATGGAAATAACTAACAAATCAAGCCTTAAGTGGGAGACATGGACACAAAATTGTATTTTGGCAATAATTTCTAGTCCTAGCAACTTTTTAAAACTTGCCAGTGAAAATCCATGCCAATAGTCAGCTGGCCGAATTCATGTAGTCTATCACAAGGTTCACAACACAACAAACTGATGAGACAGGAAAGAAATTTATAGAATCAGGAAGTTCGGTAGAAGCAACTAAGTAACTAACAAATATGGATAAAGCCAAGATATTTCTCCTATTGGTCAAATCAAGAAACCATAAATTATATCTAGTGGATAATGACAATCAGGTACCTTCAATATCAACCCTTCCATCCACACAAAAAATAAGATCTGTTGTCAAATGCAAAAGATTGGGTTGATTAACTTTTCAGAGTGACAACTCCACTGCCAAATAATTCACTTTTCTACGACCATGTAACATGAATGTACTTTCTACATAAGATTAAGGAATGGAGTACATGGTTAACAAACTTCAGAATTGGTGATAGGACAACCTTATTGAAATTGCAGCTAGGTTAATATTCATTTCTACATACAAGTAGCCTAATGTCATGGCATAACACCGAACAATTCAATATTAACACTGATTCTTTCCCATGGGAAAAAAAAGAAGAAAGCGCAGGTTATGAGAAGCTGTTTTTAAATTGCATTGCAAACACGATCCCCTTGTACAACTTACATTAATCATTTCTAGTCTAGCCCTCTACATACTTGAACCAAATCCTTAAACACCAATAAACACTAGTGACCTGGTGTCTTCCATTTTGATTAATCTATATAAGTCTACTCCATTATAATCTTGTGCAATCTCACTCACTTCCAGTAATCCCATAATTTGAGTTCAGCTGCACGAATCCATCAGTTAAAAAAAAGCAAGAGTGAAAAGCAATCCAATATCTTCCGGACTTTTTTGTTATCTACATTATATTTGAGTTAGCCATATTTCAAGGTCACTTACAATGATCCCAGATTGAAGAAATAGGCCAATTAGGATAGTCCATTTCTGATATTAAAATTAGATTTAATGCATATAAATTGAATACCTCAAGAAATAATATTAACAATTGAGAGGCACTGAGGTTGAAAAAAGACACTTAAGCATGATAAATCCAAACGGCCTCTACAAAGCAATTGTAATCTCTAATAAAGAAAAGCAATCTTAATCAATTTCCTACTTCTGTACTTCCGAATCCCATCTAAGAATAATAAATAAAGAGAGGAAAAGTTCAGGGATGCGCAATAACATGACAAGGACAACACGTGAAAGTCCAATCTAGTAAATGAATGTAAAGGTAGCAAAAATGAAAAGTAATCTAAAATGCGTGTTATATCACTACAATAGAACTCACCGAATGGTGATCACCCCTATGATGCTTGCCTTTGTGAATATCCTTCGACTTCTTCTCTGAGAGAAAAAGGCAGAGCATGACAAAACTACTTTTGAAACCTATTTAAAAAGTACTTTTTCACAGCCCTGTTCACAAGTAAAATAAGTCAAATTTACATCTGCATCTACAAATGAGGCTTACAGGATAACGATAATCTTCTCTCCCAAACATCACAATTTCCGAATATGAACTTGAAGAGAAGAACAGAAAAAGTAGCAGAGAGAGAATAAATTTGAAGAATGCATCAAAATAAAAGAATTTTGATTTCAAGATTACTCGGCTATAGAATCGACATCAGTTTGATACCAGAAAAACCTAAACTGTGAGCTGGAGCAATTTGTCGACACCATTAATTCAAATTCAAATAAAATACCCAACGAAGAAGCAAACAACCTCTTGACCATCTATCAGATAAAACACAGTAATAATTCGTACCATGCATATTTCAGGAAAATACCCGTTCAACTATACCTGAGTGGCGTTTAGAGTGCTTGTGAGATTTCTTCTCCTTCCGCTTCTCTCTCTTACCGCTCCTTCTACTCTCCCTTTCCTCATCTTCCGCCGCTCTGGGTCTCTTGCTCCTCTTCTCGTCTGAACTTTTACGAGCAATAGAATTAACACACAGTGCAATCAAGTAATCCACCGTAGATTACTGAGAAAATACACTCAAGGAAAAGCAAAAATGTAAAATTCTCTAGGGGAACTGTTTTTCTTTGGGAGAACTTCATGAAAATACTTGGAGAGTAAACAAGAGTTAGAGGAGGGGAAGATAAATTTTCTTCTTAGACAAACGGAGAACAGAAATCTCCACCTTCGGAAGATGAATCCGCTTTTCTGTTCTTCCTCTTCTCCTTCGATTTTCTTTCGCTTCCACCCATAGCAGAATTGACAAGGATCGTGAATTGGTTGATTTGATTCCAGCTTCAGTTAGCGATTTGGTCTACCGTCCAGTTAACACAAGGGTTCTTAGAAAAAAGTTTTGGAAAAAATCAATTTTTACCTCGTACTTATGGAGATATATTAATTTTGACCTTAAATTTTTTATTTTATTAAATTAAACTGCAAACTAAGATGATTGTTATAATTTTAACTTTAAATTTGAACAAGTGTGACAATTTTTACCCTTTAATAAACTAAATTTATTTAAATTAATCTTATTTTAGTCTCTAAATTTTTAAATTTGTTTTAATTCCTCAACTTTTAAAATGCATATTTTAGTTTATGGACTTTCAAAAAATAATTGTTATAGTCCTTAAACTTTCCTAATGTCTTTTTGTTTTTTTTGAGTTAAAACAATATGTGGGTAGATATCCAAACCTATGACATTTTGGTTGAGTGTAAATGTCTTAATTAATACCTAAAATTCACGTACCCAATACTCATTTTCAATCTATGTAGTTCGAATACATACTGACCTTAACTTACGTACTTAAAGTCGTACTATTAATTTGTTAAAAAAATATAAATATAAATAAGGACCAAAATAGTTACATTTTAAAATTTCAAAAACTAAAATAGATATTTTAAAAGTGTTGAGACTAACCTAAGACTAAATTATGCAAAATAACTAGGAATTATGAGCCTTATTTAAAAAAATACTCTTATCCTTTTAAAAGTTTCATTTATAATTATCCTCTTCACCTTTGAAATTCTTTCAAAAGTATCCTTGAAGAATAGTTTCGTTAGAAGTGATAGAAAGTGATGTAGCTAATGACGTGTTAGCGATGAAGTGACTTACGTAGATTTTAATGAACAAATAGTGAATCATTCTACTGTTAACAAGTCATTAGCTTGACTTCCAAAAAAAGAAAAAGTCATCAGCCATTTCATATTCCACTACTCTCAATGTAAGTGATCTTCAGATGGATTTTTAAAACAATTTAATTTTAAAAAAGGAAGGGGTATAATTGGAATAAAAATAGTTTTAAAAGTTTGAAGGGTATTTTTCATAACTTTATTTGGGTACGTAGAAGAAGAAAGGAAGTATAAACGTTGTGGCGCGAGTTTCACTCCATTTGGTTGGTTTAACGATAAACGATTAACGATTAACGAAGTTTTGATAAATGCATTATATTTAGCGATCTTTCACTCTCACTCTGCAACTTCAACTAATCTTTGTCTCTCTCTGCAACCAAAAATGTTGAACGGTTGGGTCCTTTCAGTTGTCTTCATCACCGTCCTCGTTTCTCTCTGCAATCCGAGAGGCGTTTCGGAGATCAAAACTGTCGCTTTCTCTTCTTCAAAGGATCCCTTCTTTTCTTCGCCATTCGATTTCTCTGAAACTCAAGACCTCTTTTCTTTACTTTCAACTCTCCAATATGACTTTTATCGGCAAACTTGCCCCAATGCCGAGAAGATCGTAAGGTCCACTATGGCTCTCGTCTACTCTCACCACCAAGATATCTCCGCTTCTCTCCTTAGACTCTTCTTTCACGACTGCTTCATTCAGGTTTCTTCGTTTTTCTCTTTTTTCCTTTGATTGAAACCATTTTCTTGGTCTTCTTTCCGATGCATTTTCTTCCCAGTTCCATTGAATCATGTTGATTTGATTTTGTTCTGTATATGGATATGTGGATTTCCTTCCTTGAATTAGGGTTGCGACGCTTCCATCCTATTGGATGCCATTACAGATGACGAAGGCTATTCGAGTGAGAAGCAGGCTATTCCAAATTTAACCTTGAAGGGTTTCGATAAGATCGATGAGATCAAGGAGGAGCTAGAAAGGATTTGCCCTCGTGTAGTTTCTTGTGCCGATATCCTTTCCCTCGCTACTAGAGATGCCGTCGTTCTGGTAAATACATCATTCCTTCCGTTTCTTGTTAATTGATTCTTTCAAGCAACCGTTCTGTACTGAACTACTGATTCATTGTGGAATCGATTTCTAAAGGCATTGATGATGGCTTAGAATTATGAAAAGATTTCGTAGCTTGATTCTCAGTTATTGTATTAATGTGATTGGATTTGGGCCCTTTCCAAGGCTGGTGGCCCCTTCTATCCAGTTTTCACCGGCAGAAGAGACAGCACGAGGCCATACTATGAAGAAGCAATGGCTGAAATGCCAAGACCAAACGACAACATCAATCGCACTCTCTTTCTGTTTGCAGCCAGGGGATTCAACGAAAGAGATATGGTCAGTCTTTTAGGTATGCTAATTAACTTTTTCCCTCAACTTTTTCTCCACCAATTTACTTCTTCATTCATTAGTCATTACCCTTTTGGCTTTGTATGATGAATCTGACTTTGAAGGAGCCCACAACATTGGGAAGATTGGGTGTCAGTTCATTCTGAATCGTCTTTACAACTTCTCTGGAACCGGCCAACCAGATTCATCAATTGACCCTGAGTTCCTCAACCTGATGAGATTCAAATGCCAAGAGAATAACGAGAGCAACAATAGTGCTGCTATTCAAGATCAAGTCTCTCCAGCATCATCCCCAATTCCCGAGGCGTCAGGAGACAAGTTCATGAGGAGATCTACCATGGACATGTCCTACTTTCAAGAACTGTCACCTTCATTGTCGTTGGAGGGAGGTTTTGATACCCATTACTATAAGAGCTTGTTGAGTGGGAGAGGGCTGTTGTATGCTGATCAGCAACTAATGGCCGATGAGAAGACTGCAAGATTGGTCAGAGGCTATGCTTCGGATGATGGCTCGACCTTTCGCATGGACTTCGCCAGGGCCATGGTGAAGCTTTCTGTTCTTAATGTTCTCACTGGTTCTCGAGGTCAAATTCGTGAGAGGTGTGGATCCTAAACTGCATCAGCTTATTTTGTTTTAAAGAATCTAAGTGTCAAAGTTGGACATCTTTTACAGCTTCTTTGATAGTTGATTTTGAGGAATGTATATAATAGAAATTTCCCACCAATAATAATAAACATGTTCTTCCTGCCTTAATTATGGCTTGGCAGCTATGTATACATATATATTGAGTTTGAAACAAACATGAAAGAATAAGAAAAATATGGAGCCATAAAATCCTAATCAGCATTGAGTTATCACAATTTTAAATATAGAAGGAGCATTGAATTTGTTTGCATACTTGGATTTCCCGTGGTAAGCCATCTTCATTTGCAGTTTCCATACAAACAATATGCCTATGAAAATTGTCAATAGTATAGCTCAACTAATTAAAATATATATTTTCGACCAAAATGTTTGAGGTTTGAACTCTTACCCATGTTGTTGAGCTAAAAAATAATGTGCCCCCGGAAATCCTCCAATATGTGGAGACTAAAGCATGGTTTTCAAGAAGTATATTGTACTTTGAGCAAGCAGTTTGCAATTTAATTTTGGGGCAATTTTCAAACTTTCCAATGAATTTTGTGAATGCAATGAGAAGTAACGACTAACGACTTCTCTTGACCTGGCCATTTATTTTTATCAATGCATTTCGGCTAACCAACAAGTGTGCACATTCTTCATTGTTGTGTCAATAACCATATCCTCTCACAATTTAGATGTACATTTTTTGGGGCTTGTTTAGAAATTTACCATTCATATATTAAGAATGATTAAAGTTACTTTAAATCTATGAACGATTCACATGGTAAGAAGTTTTGATAACTTTTATTTTGGTTTTGGCACATGGTCTTGGATGATTTTCCTTCCTTTTAATAGGTATGTGTTCTCTTGCCTTCATTATTATGATGATCATCCTACATTGTTTGGATTATTTCTTCGTGTATTATTTTCATGCACACAACTAAACAACGAATTTAAAGATTTTTGAATAATTCAACATTGAATGAAAATGTATATTGTTAGGTGTGATTCACAAGCTAAACTCACCATTAGGGAGTAACAACTATATGAAATCTCATTCTTTCATTTAAAAAGATTCAAAAATGGAAACAAATTGATATGGAGGAGAATGCTTCTCTCGACAATTTCCTCATCAACAAAGAGGTCGATTTATCTCATCAAAGTGTTCTATAACACAATAAGACTATTATATGGTATGGAGCATCAAAGCTACAAGTTATTGATTAAATTATAGGTTTAGTACCTAAAGTTTTAGATTTAGTAACATGGGAGTTTTCATCCTTGTGAAGCAATTTTTGAAGAAATAAGAAGATTGTAGGGCTTCTCTTTCTTAAAGTGTATTAATCATATTACCAAAAATTTAAATAGAACAACACACTTACTTTCTGGTAGGGCAGTAAATTTTGTTGATTCTCAGTTGTGGGCTTATAATCTTCCTATCTGGTTGGCCACTCTAGGCCGATTTGAATGATCTAGCCCATTTGGGCAGTTATTTCTCTTAATACAGTATTTCTTGTATAAAAAAGAAGACTAAACTTTTAGATTTGGGTTGAATATATATCTAAACTTGAAAAATTGTCAAATAGATCCTTAAACTTTCAATTATGTCTAATAAGTCCATAAACTTTAAATCTCATCTAATAAGCACCTAAATTTTAAAAAATATCTAATAAGTCTCTAATCTTTCAATTTTATGTCCAATAAATCCTTGAACTATCCATTTTGCATTTAATAAATCCTTATCCTTCTTATTTTTAAAAATTCATTAAATTATTAGACACAAAATTAAAAGTTTAAGAATTTATACAAAATCTATTTTATGTCTAATAGATCTATTAATTTTAAAAATATTGAATGCATCATGAATTTATTTGGCACAAAATTAAAAATCAAAGATTTTTTAGACAATTTTAAAGTATAAAGACCTACCAGACACAAAATTAAATGTGACTAATCTTTAATTTAACCCATTTTGTTTCAAACGTATGAGTGTGCAGTTAGACATGAATTATTTATAAAGCATGGGTGTAAAAGATGAGCCACCACATGCACAAATATAGTAATAACGAAGCAAAGCATCTGCAAAGAAGTAATTGAGATAGAACCCCAAACATATCTCACAAACATGAAAGGAAAAGAAAGGAAAAATTATATAGACCCATAAGTTATAAACACCTCGAAACGTATTAACAAGTAAAAACGTTGGAATGCAATTTCTCAAATACAAATTCCACAGACGAAACTTGGATATCAAAACCATAACTTTGACCCCCATAAAGCACATAAAGATACCCTTTTGGAGATAAAGGCGATGGTAGAAGTTTTGATACCTCAGGAAAATCTGATGTGGGTGGTGAAGGCACGTCCTTCTTCTTCTTCTTCAAGGAGTAGAATACATCGGCGACGAGAAGCCAAATAAGATCAGGATCTATAGATGCAAGTCCTTCGAGCGCATTCAAAGATGCTTCTCGAAGCCCCACAACAGCACTGAAGGCTACACCAGCCACTAGGCCACTGACCTTCTTCAGGACTACTTCCAATGCCGATGAACTTCTTGGGTTTCGAGATACATCAGCAATCATATTGAGCAATGCAACTTGGAGTTTCAGACTGGAAACTTCAGCAACCGAGTCCTCTGATGATGTTCTGGATGCGTTTCTATAAGGAAGTTGTAGTACTGCCTTCTCTTCTCTCAAGTTTTGTTTCCTTTGAAATGGAGACGTCGTCAGAAGCTTCCAAAAATGAGACCCATCTGTATGGAAACGGCGTGTGAAGAAATCTCCTCCACAGATTTGTACTGAATTGCTTATCACATTTAAACATCTTCGTGCAGCCTGCGAAAGTTGAATGGATTACTATTTCAAAACCAGTAAATATGGAATACCTGAAGTGTGTATTGGTATGGCTGATGAAAAAAAAGTATAGTAATGTTTAATTAAAATTTTGAAAAGTGTTTTTATGTAACTTTTTTTAATAATCGTGGTTTGAAATATTCCAAAAAAGATAAAAAGCATTAACTACTTTCGTTCCAAAAGAAAAATGCTTATAAGTGTTTCACTTAACAATATATTTTTCAAAAATCATACCAAACACACTAAAATCAATCGTAAAGTACTTGACTGTTTCTCCCGAGTTTACGTAGGCCAAAGGCAGGTTGAACTAAAAGACACATTTTGTTTCTTTTCCTTAAGGCTTTTGGATTATTGAAACTAAAATCCTAAAAATCATTGTCCTCAGTTGCATGAATCAAACGACAAAATGCAAGTAAGAACTAAATGAACATTTTTTATCTGGGGAAAAAAACATGTCGACAGATGATAACTTACCACTGGATTTTTGTTCTGAATGCAAGCAACC
Source organism: Telfairia occidentalis (assembly GCA_026257165.2). NCBI lineage: Eukaryota > Viridiplantae > Streptophyta > Magnoliopsida > Cucurbitales > Cucurbitaceae > Telfairia > Telfairia occidentalis. The sequence goes on from JAOANK020000006.1 coordinate 423,630, forward strand.
AAAAAGGGCCATATTTTATTCATTGCGGGAAGCAACCTATTCTCATCAGACCCCTCATCAGAAACATCCAAAGTGTCTAGAAGTCGATAAAAGGAATGCGACCGCAACATTTCCTCAATTGCCTCCTTAGTATCCTTCTCATGTTTATAGGCTTCTTCCACTCTTGCCAATGCCACGACGCCATACTATGCAAACATTTTATTTAAATAATTTTTTGGATTAGAATCAAATTTAAGCAAAACAAAATTCAATCTAGCAAGATTTCATGCGTTATAAGATGCATTCATCACCAAAAATGGATGGAGGAGAGGAAAAATTCTTGTTTCATCAAAGTAATGAGAGAGAGAGAAAGACAGACGCTACAATTTTTTATTGGCACGCCTCCATTCATAATTATGATTATGACGCAAGATATGACCACGTGCACCACGGACATGAAACAATCCTTGTTCACGTTCCAAGACACAAAAAATGGCCACGACAACATCTCACTCTCTAACAAGGGGATCCAGTTCTTAGCTGGAATCTAGATAGTTTTGGGAAAATCTAGGTGGCTCAGTTTTTTTGGTTTTGCAGGGAGCCCAGCGTGTAATTGGATCGCCTCCAAACTCCAACTTCTATAAACAGAAAAGCTGGAAGGTATACAATGCACACAAGCTAACTGCTACATTTCCTTGAATAGTTAGATCAACATAGGTTGTAGGACTTTTTTTCTCTCTCATTTCAGGTAGTGGAGAATGAAGTGCTTGAAGAAACCCTTAAAATTGAAAAAACCTATAGCTTTACAAATAGTAATATTATGGGATATGGATCGACTTGATCCACTTGAACGAAAGAGCAGAAATGAGACATACCTCAATAATATCTAGGGCCACCAAGCATGTTGCCTGATTCTGTGAAGCTAGGAGAGGTATAGCAGTCACAATGCACGAACCAGCAATGGATCCAACTGTTCGTCTATATCTTCTGGAATCGTTGAACTTGAACAAAATATTTTCCCACTCTAAACAGAATAAATTAGCCTTCAAATAATGCTCTTTCACTAAGCCTCATGTTTCATAGTACTACAATCTTAGAAGTATCTAATCAATACCAAAGATACGTATTTATTTATAAACTCTCCCGGTGGATGGGTAACCTCAGTTTCAAGAAATAATATCTTCCATCAAGATAAAGGCACTAGATTACATCCATCCTCTAATGACAACTTTGACAAGTAGATTAAGTTCGTCTTAATATTCAATTAAGCCCATCCTCTAATGACAACTTTGACAAGTAGATTAAGTTCGTCTTAATATTCAGCACTGTTTCCTTTGCGGGAACAGATGAACTAAATGGAACATAACATTACATCTAGATTAAGTTCATCCTCTTAATATCCAGTTCCTCATTCACAGTCCATGATTTGAAAAAATTTCTTCCATGGGCTAACATTTAATGCAGTACAGCATTATTACAGTTTAGAACTGAAGGTCCTCAACTTTATATCACCAAGATCAGAAGTTAAACGTTTAAGGCTGATTAAATATCAATATCTAAGACAAAAATTTGGAATAGCAAGTTAACAAGATTAATCACCTGATTCCATCAAAGATATATTTACGTCGTCATCATAACACAATCTAGATACACCTCCAGACTCGGATTCTGTTCGGTTTCCCTCGTTAGAGATTATAGACTTGACATGAACAAGATATGATGCTGCTTTACTAGGCAGGGAATTAGATTCATGCTTTGATACTCTGGCAATCTCTGCTACTGCCTGGGGGGGAAAAATTCCATAATAATACAAAAACATTGACAATTTGATTTTACCATCACAAAGATACTCACAACCAAGGACATACAAATTAGGAAACTCGCCTTCCTCCACCCACCCAAAAGAGTCCAAAATTTCACTAAATAGCTAAATGAGCAAAGATATTGAACAGAACAGTAGTAAAACCTAAAATCTTACAGCGATGGAAAGGACAAGCAACTCTCTACAGACGGCCATATTAATTATTATAAACCTTAGCACAAAGACAGAGGATATGCATAATTCAGAAAAGACCTTTAAGAAGGGACCAGTTAAATTGGGGTGTTGATGTCTTCCAAGAATCTCAAGTTCCAGCGATACTGAATGCATCTGCAATAGTTCACTGCATCAGACTTTCAACCCCTTGGGAAGGTATCAAAACTATGTAAATGATCACACATGTAAGAAGTGTATAAGATTTTCATTCTAAGGGACGATTAAGAATGTAGAACGGCAAACTATGAGCACAGAGCATTAGGCATTCATGCTGTACAAAACACAGGCGCCCTCTAAATTAGTAGTTCAAAAGGCCCTTTATAATGAATTAGGTTGTTAAAGGATGTTAACTGACATACAGGTTCCTCCAACAGAGGCAAAATCTCATGAGCTATTCCAATATAGGAAAGGATGGCAGCAAGAACATTTGGCACATGAGGGTTGAGATCCAAATGACGTAACTGCCGACATATTGAATCAATCACATAATCTGCATTTTCTAAAACCAAGTTTCGAACCTGCAAAAAGTTTATATTTGCAAATGATCAAAGAAATAAAACTTGAAAATCACACTGAATTATTTGCTGACATTATCTTACAGTTGAGTAGCCAGATGTAGAAGAAAGGACATGTAAGACAGCATCGGAGGTGCTTCTAACTTCCACATTTGAGGAAATAAGATTCTCGAGCAACAAATAAAGAGATGAATGAAGAAATCCACATGAAAAAAAATCCTTTCCAAGGCACATGCTAAAAATACCTATTCCTTCAATTATGACCTGTTCAAGAGAAGAAGCTGCAGTTTAAATACAATGCAAAATCACTATATGGCTATGACAAACATCCACAACTATGCACTAGGGTATGAAGGTTGATCTTTCCTCGTGCAGCATAGCAATGTCTCTGAAGAAGTGTAAACTAATGTCTTCTTCACCAACAAGATGCATCGGGGAAGATTTATGTTGTACTGGAAGGTCCCATATCTCAGGAGATAGGTACTCATGCAAGATTCTACCGATGCAGTCAATTAACTGAGCTCTAACTTTTTCCAGGGAAATCTTCCAACTGGATTCATTAGTTGTGTCACATTCATCATGGTCATTGGTAACCTTCCTATGCATTCTTGCTCTCTGAAACGTCCTCGAGAAGTAACCTACTGAATATTCTGAAACACCAAATATCATCTCATTCAGAATACAGACAGCAGTGCTTGCCTGGCGCACTAACAGTCCTGAACCAGTCCTCCTATACCAATATTCCCAGCTTTCTTCACTGTATTCTTTCTTCCGAATCTCAGAAACCAATTTTTGCAAGTTTCCCAGTGGGATATCAATGGTAACAGACAAACTACCTTCACCTTTGTTATCTGGTAATAAGAAAGCATACGAGATGAGGATAAAAGCTACAAAAAGAAGAGCTAAAATATCAGAAATAGAATAGTTTAGAAACCTGACACCAAAGACAAACCAACAAGTCGGAGAACTCCTCCAAGAGCTTCATAAAGTTTCTGACTGCCAACGCCATTAAACCATGGGGGCATGCGAGGAAGCACGTGATTATTTTGCAATACATCTTTCTCCTGAATGATTGTGAGCTCTGGAACTGCAGATGAGGCAGTATTCATGATGGAAAGGCAATCACTGATGAAATTAGTTCCAACTTTTAACTCAGTAAGAGAGTGCAGATAGCCTAGAGAAGATGGCCTTGCTGAAAGAAATTTTCCAAGAGAACTGGCATAAACTGAATTCTGATTAAGACAAACAGCAAATACATCTAGAAATCGAACGGCAGTTACCTAAACATTCAACAGCCAATGAAAAATTAATATGGTATTGAAGACAAAAAAAACAAAAAAGATAAATAAAAGATTAAAGAGCAAACGACAAAAAACTAAGGATAATAACAAAAAAAAAATCATGCAATGCCAAGAATAAGAATCAATAGCAGAATATGACAGGAGGAGGGGTAAGGATCGCCTAGATGAATTCACTTTCTACCTCTTTTCAAACATAGCTCGTGATTTACCCAAAGAGAAATTAGACAAGAAAAAAAGATTTGTTGTTATGATCCAAAACATGCATCCAACCATACAAAGTATCTATATATTTTGCAATTATTGTAAAAGCCATAGAATTTCTCGCAATTATCATATAACTTTTCAAGAAACAAAGCAGCAAGTCATACTTCATCTACATCTTCTGTGAGTTATAGGTTGAACATGATGAGTATTAAACTAAATGAAAATAGCCAAGTCTGTTGAAACATCAGAGAGAGCTCATACTGGTGAGTGGATAAGATCATCTACAATGAGCTGAGGCCCAGAATAATATGCGACTACAAGTAACTGTCGAGCATGTGATTGAGCAAACTTCTCATCACTTCCAAGAACCACATTTGGAAGCTTTTCAACCAACCTGGATTTTTGAGGGAAAAGTTAGCTTGACAATACGTCCAAGAAGTTCTAGTCATTTGTAGCTTTATATATCAGATAAGAACCTCACAAAAATTTTGGCAATATCATGCTGCAATTGATGGTTCTGAGTTATTGAGAATAAATATTCAAGGAACTCTTGTGCAGTGAATGAAATATCGTCAGAGTCATCAACAGCCAAAGCACACAAGCACTCCTGCATTGACAGCCAGAATATAAAATGAACATTTTGAGAAGCACGATTAAAATTTTTTCACAACGTATAAATTGACCAAGATGCCAACCAACTCAATATAACGTTTTCTAGCTGAATCAATACATTGCATGGGTAAGCATACACAATTTCCTAACAATACCCAATATATTCCATGAGTATGTCGCCCTTTCAAGCAGCTTCAAGATCACATAAAAAAGAATCTTATTTTCATCATGTATATTACATATGCATTTGAACACATAATGAGGATGTATCTGAAGCCATAATTTTTAGACATAAAAATGACATTGTTTACACCAGAAAAGAGAAAAGAAGTGATGATCTTCTTCCCATTAAATTCTAAAAGATAACATTTATTAGGTCGCACACCTGCACTCAAAACCAAGTTGTAAAATGAGATGGTTACCGGTTATCAACATAAACAGGCCAGGGAAACTGAAACGAGAAAAGCCTGACTTCTAAAATCACAAGTCACATCCTATTCATGCTCTCAAATATGGAAAATCTTAAAATAACCTATTACTGTCCAAAGTCATCAGAACAAATCTAATAGCCGTTATTTCTCAGAAGACCCTAACAGAGAGGAAAACTGGAAAAGTATAATGTTTTTTATTAAGGCAAGCAATGTTCTTGAAACATAGGACAATTTTTTTTTCTTTTGCTTCCCTTTTGTCCTTGATAATAAAAGAGTTTCATAATGTTGCTTTGATTTTGATTTTGAGAAATTGGGAATCTTTTAGTAACCTCTGTTGCCACTAGGCCTAAGGCTGAAAAACAAGTCTTTTTCCTCTGTACTCCTTTTTGTTTACATGATTGCAAGAAAAAAAAAATGCTCAACCTTGTAACATTTAATACTCAAAACGCAATAAATACATAATTGATAGCATTGAATAAAAAGAGCATGAAGTTCAAATTATTGAAAAACAATCAATTTCATTTTTGAGGAGAGGAACTACTAATCTTGCTTATATCAATGTAAATGCAGCAGTGATCTACCTTCTAGGTCCAGCCCTTGTAAATGAATTCGTACATTTTTCATTTCACATTTCACTCAGTTCACTATAGGTTTTCATGTCCCACAGATATGAAAAATGATTCATTACTTTTAAAAAAATGCAACAAATTCAATCCAATAGGTGTTAAAACCAATACTTTAGGTACATCATCAAAATACACCATATATGACAGCCCAAATAAATAGATTACAGAAGTAGGTAGTCGTAGTTCTTTTTGCTCACCAAAAGCATCAATCTACTCTCCTTTAGCGTATAACTGCACCTTGATAGTAGGCCTTTTACGGCAGCCAGGATGCCCAGTCTAACCTTATTGACCAGATGCACACAAATCTAACAAGCACTCAGAAAAATTAGTTCGGTCAACATATTGGCAGTTATAAGAGCAATAAAAGTTTTTTGGAAAGTTTTGAAGGACTTGATAACCTTCAATGACTTACATATGGAAAAGTTGCACTTAATAGTTTATCTACATGTGTTGAAGTTTCTGCAACCCATTCCTTTGTACGATCCACATGAAACGACTTGTTCCCCTTAAAAGAGTCAGCACTCATCTTCTCCTTAGATCCAGATTTGTAAGTAATTTTCCTCACCACCCCAGCAGATGAAGATTCTTCTATCTTTATACTCCCACCGCGGACTCTATCTGGCAATTGACGAAGTTCCTCTAAAATATATTGTGCCTTTTTACCCTTCTCCAACATAATGTCAAATTGAGCATCCTTAAGCATATCAAGGCTAGATTTATTAGCATCATCCTCGAGGACTATCATAAGATACTCAGCCAATCCTCTAATTGCTTGGTTCATAGCTTCTGCATTCGCAGCAGCCCCACTTAACGTTGTTTTCGAGGCCCGCAAAACTTTAGAAAATTGACTAACAACGCCAGGCAAGAAGAAGGCCAATGCATCAGCCGTTCCAACCTGCAAAAGAATAGTACCAATAATCTAAACCACTCAAACATTCATGTTCAAGATTATTACTACGAAACTAAAATAAGAATTGAAGAGTATGAAAGAGAATATACACATTCATAATTTGTTTCTTTATTTCAAGAGGGACCTTCCCCTTTCGAGCAAATAAATTAAGTGGTTGGGACTACGGATTTTTCAATAATGTTGCTTTTTGGCCTTAAATATATATATATGTACTCTAAAGTAAATCAGCTATGAAGCTCCACGGGCAAAAGTGAATGACCTCCACAATTCCTTATTGATACATGTATGGTTGATAGCTAAGAAGCACGGACACTCCGAAATGGGAGAAGTGTCCGTGTCAGACACGGACACGCCCGGACACTCGTCGGACACGTGTCCGACACGTAAAATTACGTGTCCTATTATTTATTTATTTAT
>JAOANK020000006.1:476157-490103 GCA_026257165.2 Telfairia occidentalis
TTTTTTTTCTGACGATTGTTAAAAGTATAAAAATGAAACTAAATTGAACATAACTCAACTGGTCAAAATCTATCTCCCTAATCAAAGTCATGAGTTCAAATTTCTCTACCCACATGTTGAATTAAAAAAATAGTAGTCTAAAAATGGAGGGTAAAAATGAAACAATAGGGATAAAACGAGGGGTATTAACGAGTTTTTTTTTTCTTTTTTTTCTTTGAGATTGAAAGCAAGGGTTCCAACCTCCTCTAACTTTTGAAGAAGATTATTAATGAAAGTATTTTTAGAAAAAAGTTAAAAGAAGTATTCAGAGAGTACTCTTAGCTCAAGAGTTTGGAGGCGAATGAGAGTCTGAGTTGGAAACTCAAGTGATTTGTTATTTAATATATTTTCTTTACCAAAATACTTTTACTAAAAAAACAGTTATTTTAAAAAGCACCGTTCAGAAATCAGAAGAGCTCATGCTCATTGGAGCAGTGAAATTGAAAGAAAGAGTTGACGAAGGTGAAGCGGACCAATGTGTTCAATACAACGTCAACGAAGGGAAAATGGTGGTGGGGTTCAGGTTCAGGTTCAGGTTCTTCTGATTTTGATTTTGATTTTGGATTCTGATTCAGACAAGTGCCGACGACGGCGAAAGCAGAGCCAGGGCCACCCACTTCAGGCTTTAGCCATCAAGCTTGAATTGTCAACGCGACCACTATGAGGTTCCCTTTTTAGTTTTTGTAGCATTATTACTTTGACGTTTTTTGCTATGTTCACACTTGGCCTTGACCCTCAGATTTTCGGTCATTCCATTTCCTTCCCCCTCAAACCCTCACCTACTCTCTACTTTTAAATTCCCCGTTGAGAATTTTCATCTATGTTCTGTTTTTTAACACATGGCCGGAGGAATAATCTCGGCGGGGGCGGCCTAACGGAGCTTCCATCGCTGTATGACTTTGAAATTGAACTTGAAGTTGGAACTAATACTATTGATATGCTTTTAATTTGCCTAATCGCCTTCAACCCCACTTACCTTTCTCATATTCGTTCGATTATTATGAGTTTACATTGCCAATGGAAAACAATCAATTAATTTAATGCAAGGTGGAATTTTTCTCAATATCATTTCCCACATGGCCTTTTCTTTTTCAACTCTGATGTCGTTTTTGTCATCATGGTTTTGGTCAAAATATCCCATTAATACGATGGCTATCCCAATCTCTAGAATTTTAGGATTGCCATAAAAAAAATATCATCTCCTCTATTCTTATTTCTGTCGGATGCTCTGTAACTACTACATATTAGTCCTGCCTCGGGAATCCTGTCTATTACAGGTCAAGCTTGCAATTCCATGTCCATGGCGACTTCGTCGATAGCTTTCTTCTATGCTCTTTGTGTTATTGCTTCCATCATCAGCCACCTGGTTGTTTTGTCTGAAGCTCAGAATTCAGCTCAACCCACTACCGATCCTGATGAAGGTTCTATCTCTCTCTCTCAATTTTTTTTTCCGAGTTCAACAATTATAGGTTGTTCGAACCATCAATCTTTGCAATAGTATTAAATACCTTATCCACTTAGTTATGTTCGGATTGACATTTCTCTCTATTCTTAGTTATTTTCTTTTCCCACCTTTAAGTGTTCTCAGAGGAAAAGACTGTGATTCAAGGTATATATATATATATAACACACAATGATAGTTTTGACATGAAAGAAAAGCTGCTCATCGCCTGGTTTCTTGGGCCATGTTGCAGCTCAGTTCCCTTCCCTTACACGACCAAAAAGCCACTTAGAAGCTCTGATTTCCCGCTACCAGAATTAAGAAACAGTATTCAATTAATTTAAATGTGTTGTTTTGTTATTGAATTGAGTTTATATACATCTTTCTGGGGTCAAGTCAACAACGAGTCGGTATAAGTCTCAAGACTGCACTGGAATTGATTGATTATGATTTTTGAGTGAATTTTTCGTTTGCAGCAAGAGCTCTGAATTCTATATTTAGACAATGGGGTAGATCGGCACCATCGGGGGCGTGGAATATAAGTGGCAATCTATGCAGTGGGAGGGCGGTCGACACTACCACCAACATCGACATTGGTGGAAACTTTAATCCTCTCATAAAATGCGATTGCTCCGCCAACAACGGCTCTACTTGCCACATTACTCAACTGTACTTCTCTCTCTCTCTCTCTCTCTCTGCATCTATCACATTGCATGTGAAGAGCTGGAGCACTTCGAATTTGTTTTCGTTACGCTCGCCTTAAGCATTTATGTTCCGTATGTACAAGACTACAAGTCAGGGCTTGAGTTTTAATTGTATAAATTCTGAACCAATTTGATGAACGAAACTAATTTATAGATGGGTCATTCGTTTTCAACCACTTTTTAATGAGTTCAGACATACATGGACCGTTAAAAAGTAGGATGTGACATGCGGGAAAAAGATTTTCCATACCAGTAATTTTGGAATAGTCATCCAATAGAAAGAATCTGTTTGTAGAAAAAGACTAATCCCCCCATATTGCTTGCATGTTTAGCATCCAGACGAACCTGGTTGATTGTAAGGGTATAAAATCTGCTTGAAAGAAAAGATCAGAGAAGAACATCTTTGTTTCTCATTACAAAGTAATGTTCTTTGTTTCTTTCATGATCTTGATTGGAATTGTCTTTTCATTTTATTCATATGATTTTGCAGGTTCGTTTTTGCAATAAATGTTGTTGGTGTACTCCCACCAGAGCTATGGACATTAACTTCCCTCACCTATCTGTATGTTTTCTTCCTTACACACAGACATATATTTTGCAAATATATATTATTTGTGGGGTCGGAAGATATGAATCTACAACCTCTTAAAAGAAGTAGAAATGCCTTGATGACTGACCTATGCTCATGTTGGCATATATATATACTTGATATCTTATAAATGTAATGTAGAAGGTTTTTACTGGTGGGGTGGCACATGCAATTAAAATGAACTGAATTTCTTTCAGGAAGTTGGATCAAAATTTCTTGACAGGAACACTTTCTGCATCTGTTGGTAATCTCACAAAATTACGAACCTTGTAAGACAATCCATAGCTTTTATTAGACACCTCAATAGAAATAATATTGTATCAAAGATCAACGTTAAGAATTTTAATCTTTTTTCTAATTTTAATCAAATTATGGTTAGGAGCCTTGGCATAAATGCATTATCAGGGGAACTTCCGAAGGAACTTGGAACTCTTTTGGATCTGAGACTATTGTAAGTTATCTGTTTCTTCTCTACTCTGGAAGACATCCGAATGGCTAGCTGATCGCATTGCTTTTTATGAAATCTATGAAGCTAAAATTTTCAATTAATTCTTTAATTATATGAAATATTTTCTGTGCGCTTGAAAATTCTACATTCACTCAGATGCTTCTGTCTTTTCTATATTTATGAACGGGAGTGATGAAATTGGAGTTTCATTAATGAACCTTTCAAAGCACGGATCCTTAGCATAATTTGTCATGCATTTGTATATATTTCATATGAATGTATTTAACTGTTGGGTTTTGACTAATATTGTAGGGCACTTGGGTCCAACAATTTCTCTGGTTCCTTACCACCAGAGCTTGGAAAGCTTTCTATGTTAGAGGAACTGTAAGCTTTTCATTTTTCCTCTCCAAAATTTTCATATCTTTTTCTTAAGGTTGCCTTTGCTTTACGCAACAACTAAATCTGAATTCTTTGTATCAAACCTTCTAACAAATGAGATAAAAGCCTAATGTTCTGGAAAACATGTAGCTGTCCTCAATTTTTTGATACTCAGGATATTGCTGGATGTGCCGTTGCCATAGCTCATGATTTTTTAATTGCTAGAAATACGACTATCTTTTTTTATGTTTATCAGACATGAAGAAAGATGACTTGCTATAATTGATAGAAAGGTCACGTCAAAACTCACTCTTGTACAACTGATAGGAATTACATCCCATTTGACATTCATCAATTTAAAATTGAAAAAGTTGTAACTAGAACTTCACTTGTAGAATTTTTGCGTACCTAAGTTAAGAGGTTTGAGAGCCAAACTTCAGTTAATGAAGAGTATAACGTTGGAGACATTCAGACATACAAGAAAGAAAAGAGAAAACAAAACCAACTTTCATAAAGGAAAAATCTCATTAATCTTAATAGTTCCCTATCCTGGGGTTGACTCATAGTACTTGCCTGTTTGTGGTCATGATCATTTTATTTTATTTGTGAGTAGATACAAGAATCTTAAAAACTAATTTGACTTTGGGTTTCTTTATCTTGTGATATGTATGAATTATGAGCATGCCGAAAGATCTGAATAAATAGATTTGTCTCGCAATCTTTGACTATAAATTGGTTTTTGTTACACTTTGTTGTGGTGATCTACCCTTTCTTTGCCAAGAACTGTTTCATTATACTGATAATTTGTAAATCTTGTTTGCCTTGATAGGTACATTGATAGCTCTGGAGTTTCTGGTGATATTCCTCAATCATTTTCAAGTCTAAGAAACTTGCGTACAGTGTAATCTATTTGCCGTTTTCAACTTTTCCTAACTTTTATCACCCAAAAATGCATCATTTAGATATATTGCTCTCTTCTGAACAGATGGGCATCAGACAATGAATTCACTGGCAGAATACCTGATTTCATCGGGAATTGGTCAAGGCTCACAACTTTGTAAGACAATTATGTTAGCATATTTCTTCTTAGCTCCCTCCCCTTCTCTTGGTGCCTGATGGCCTAAGCAACGGCTGAAGACTTCATTATGCTGCAAATTCTCACCAAAGACTATGTTATCTACTATGACATGCAAAAGCTTGTATTTAGTTACAAGTAAAGTTGAAGATCTGTCCATTTAGATTATCTACTCACTTTTGTAGGAGGTTTCAAGGAAACTCTTTTACAGGTCCCATACCATCGTCATTTAAAAACTTGACATCTTTGACTGACTTGTGAGTAACTTTAACCATTTCAGGGTATTGGTTGTTACACTACTTGTATGATTGCTAATGTACCATATATAATTAATACAGGAGAATAGGTGATTTATCCAATGGGAGCTCTTCTCTGGCATTCATCAGTGATATGAAATCTCTAACTATCCTGTGAGTTGGACTCCATTTTTGGTCACATTTCTGTTAATTTGTTAATTTTGAGTCTCCCAAACGTTTTTAAAACTATAATGTCACTTTCTTTTGCAGGGTGTTGAGAAATAATAATATATCAGGATCAATTCCATCAAACATTGGAGAATTTCAAAAACTTACCCAGCTGTAAGAATTCCTCGTCAAATAGATGACTGCTTAAATGGATTTGTTACTGGTAGCGGGCTTGGTTGGATTTGTTTGTGTTGCAAAAAAGTTTGACTCATAAACCTATACGTCAGTTTTTGTGTATGATAACCTCACCTCACCTTGCCACCCTAGAAACAACAGTGTTCATGTGCCCTTTTGGGAAGTTGTGTTGATGTCATCTCATCTCCAAACTCATTTATAAATTGAGATAGGATCCATTTGGATGGTAAATTTTGGAACCTGTTTTCCATGTTTTTTCTTACCAGTAAGAAATTTTTGTTCTCTTGGGAAGAGTTGAATCCCAATTATTTGAAGATCACATTTTATTCTTAAATGTTCTTGTAGTCTTTGGTAATAATCTGACTTTAGTCTCCTTTATATTGTAGGGACTTGAGCTTCAATAACTTGACAGGAGAGATCCCAAGCTCACTTTTCAATTTGAGTTCGCTGACACACTTGTAACTTCTAACCCTTCCTAAAATAACTATCTGATTCCCACCATTTTTTGGTCGAATTGAAGTGTATATTCTTGGTCTTTTGCCCAGGTTTCTTGGAAATAACAAGTTACATGGGACTCTACCTGCACAAAAGAGTGCATCTCTTTTTAATATGTGAGTTCATCTTGCAAATGTTGATTTCAGTTATGATGATGCCCCTTACAAGTGGATCTGATTTAGCAATATCTTTATCAATTAATTAGATGGATCATATGTTGTATCCCTGGAAAATAAAATATTCTTTATCTCAAAGATATATTAAAGATTCTAACACTTTTCATTATGCTCCAAGGGATGTGTCTTTTCTCAAACATCTTGATTACCGAGTTTAAATATTTATATTGACGAGTTGCTTAGGATGCATCTCTTGAGTAATTTTAAACACACGTTTTTTGACATTTAGATTTTGCGAAGGTATGGTATCATTCATGATTCAGGCATGCAATCAAGATTATGCGTGATTTTGGAATTTGAAAGTAGTGGCAACACTTTCTTTTGGGATGCTTAGATTTAGTTGCTCAGACACTACAGAATCTGACTAACTGTTCAGAATAAGTTTTAAATTCCAAAAGCCTATATTGATTATCGTGGAAAGCTTAAGTCGAAAGAGATTTAGCTTGACTTCATAAGTGCACATGTTAATTGTTCTTCGTCATACTGTACTTTTTGCACCTTTCTTTGGCTGTTTACTTCTCTAGTGAGTACTAATGCCTTCCCACATGATGGTGTAGAGATTTGTCATATAATGATTTATCAGGGAGCTTTCCTTCTTGGATCAACGAGCAGCAAAACTTACAGCTGTACGTAGTATACCACTATTTTGCTGATCTGACACATTTTTCTTTAAAATCATGCAAACTCACAATTGCACACTCCCTACCTACTCATGTAACATTAAGATGAAGGTTATATTATAATCTTGTTGGCTGTGATATGCAGTAATTTAGTCGCCAACAACTTCACAATTGACAGTTCAAATAGCAGGTATTTCCATGAGTTGATTTAATGTCCGTAATCTTTTTTATGTGCCACTTAACATACGTTCACGAACACTTCAAAGTCTTGAATTTGCCTGTCTAACACATTTCTCTTTTGCTTTCAGTGGTTTGCCTTCTGGATTGAATTGTCTTCAACGCAACTTTCCTTGTAATCGAGGTCGTGGAATATGTGAGTAGAAATTACAAAATAAATTCTTCTTATTTGTTGTATTTTTCTCTGAGGAAGAGGACAAACTACCTCAAGCTTACTTTTGTTAACTTTAGATCAACTTCAACCTGATTTAAATCTCAAAACCCATGATTCTATATACCTTGTTTTCCCCTAGTATGTTTTCCTACGTTTCTAAACCTACTATTCTACATCTTCATGATGCTGATGTTTGACATTACGCAAACGCAAGTCAGGAGATGCCCTGTCATACGGATGGGTATCTTTTTTCATAACTCCTGTCTCGTATCTATGCCAGATTCTGATTTTGGGATCAAGTGTGGAGGTCCACAGATAACAAGTTCATCTGGGATTTTGTTTGAAAGGGAAGATGAGACTCTTGGTCCAGCTACGTACTTTGTTACCGGGACAAGTAGGTGGGCTGTTAGTAATGCTGGATACTTTATTGGGTCCAAGGATCCTCGATACATAGGCAATACATTGGCTCAGTTCCCAAACACCCTTGACACAGAGCTTTTTCAGACACAGCGACTATCTGCTTCATCATTGAGATACTATGGACTAGGGCTTGAGAATGGCAACTACACTGTGAGTCTTCAGTTTGCAGAAATAGCTTTCCAAGATTCAAATACATGGGAAAGTCATGGAAGGCGTGTCTTTGATATATATATCCAGGTTCATTTTAATTCTACTTTATTTATATAATCTTTGTTATGGTTTCCCCTACCGTAGTTCTAGGTAGAGGCAAAAAATAAAATGTTGTCCTAAATCTGGGTGTGCACCAATGCTTTGTTATACTTAGTAGAGGCACTGTTATGGCAAGGGATTTTTAAGGATATGGTTGGCCCTTGAAATTTGATACGATATCTTAACCTGCCTTCAACTCTGAGTCTGGATGGGTGTTTTAGCAACGCTTGCGGTTTTATTTATGCAGTAAACTAAGAACAAGTGACATCCGTCCTGTGTTTTAAATTTCCTTCTTTCTATTATATTTCCTTTAAACCATTTTTTATATTATATTTCCATTCCCTTATAAATCGCAATAAAGATCACAAGCAGGATGCTTCAATTTTTTAAATGCGACTGACACATGGACCTTACACTCAAAATTCTTAATTTGTTTGCATGGCCCATTGATGTTTAAACATCGTTTGTTATTCATTTTCAAACTGATGTTCATTTTCCGTTGTGCCTTCCTTTTTGCAATTGTCTGTTGCTCTGTTCTTTTGTCTGAGTTCATCATCATTGGTTTCAGGGAAATCGTGTCTTACAGAATTTTGATATTAGAAGGGAGGCAGGTGGGTCTTTCCTTGCTGTTACAAAGACTTTTACGGCTCAAGTTACAGAAAACTTCCTGGAAATTCATCTTTTCTGGGCGGGGAAAGGTACTTGCTGCATACCTCTCCAGGCCACCTATGGACCATCTGTTTCAGCCATCAGTGCTACTCCAGGTAATAAATAATGCCAATATTTGTCCTTTTATTTTGTGTTCTTGCTTTCAGGTATTTTCAATTTAGTGAGCTTTTCTGCAGATTTTGTACCAACTGTCAGTAACGTACCTCCAGGTACGAAGGAGAATAGAACGGGCCTAATTGTGGGGCTCGTTGTTGGTTTAGGATCTGTTTTCCTTCTGATTATTGGTGCAGTTTTCATTATCATCCAGAGAAGGAAAAGGCGTCGTGCCTTTGAAGATGAAGGTAATTATAGCGAATCTGCATCTAAGTAGTTCTTTGCTTCTTGATTCTGCTGCATTTCCCATATTAAAATGCTTTACATAAATTGGTCTCTCATTGCTGCATTTTCTCCCATTTTTGGATTTACATCAAAGGAGGCGTACTGAAACTTCTATCGGCGTCTATAACAGTTATTATTTTTATTTTTTGCCAGAGCTGCTAGGAATAGATGCTAGACCGTACACATTTAGTTTTTCTGAACTAAGGGGTGCTACAGAGGACTTCAATTCATCCAACAAGCTTGGCGAGGGAGGATTTGGACCTGTTTATAAGGTATAATCTTTCTTTAAAATGGTCAAGGAGTGGATAGGGCTAGGCAAATGTCATTATCATGGTTATCTTCTGTTGTATTATTCACATCTGATGCAAGGACCTGAAACTATCCAATAAATATCTACAATCTTGTTTTGTAAAAAGAAAAGAAGAGATAATGGTGTAGATCCTAGCAATCTATAAAGATTAAAGGGAAAAGGCTAAGACTGTCAAATTATAATTGGGATGTATTTATCTCAAACTGTTTCAACCTTGCACGGTAAGGATTAAACATGTCATAACAGTTTCATCAATTTCAATTATTGTTCTTGCTTCGTAGTTTGTACAATAGCGGGAAGAGAGAATATATCTATTTTTATGTTCTGAAGTATGGCTATTACCGACTGTCTGGTTTCTTCCATCTTTGTAGGGAACACTAAGTGATGGAAGAGTGGTTGCTGTGAAGCAACTTTCAGTAGCATCCCACCAAGGAAAGAGCCAGTTTGTTGCTGAGATTGCTACAATATCTGCAGTGCAACATCGCAACCTTGTGAAACTATATGGATGTTGCATTGAGGCCGATAAACGTCTTCTTGTTTACGAGTTTTTGGAAAATAAGAGTCTTGACCAAGCATTATTTGGTAAGCTATTGGTATCCAATTTTCTAGATGTTAAAAGCAAATATGGTTGTACTTATACGTGGCCTTTGTGTGGCAGAAAAAAGACACTTCCTTCTTGATTGGCCTACACGTTTCGACATATGCGTGGGTGTAGCAAGAGGTCTTACTTACCTTCACGAGGAATCAAGACTTCGCATTGTGCACAGAGATGTAAAGGCTAGTAACATCCTGCTTGATGGTGATCTGATCCCCAAAATTTCAGATTTTGGCTTAGCTAAACTCTATGATGACAAAAAGACCCATATAAGCACCCGTGTTGCTGGGACAATGTAACGTCATGGAGATTAATTCTTTAATCTTTTTTGCTTTTATTTATTTTGTATTTTTTGGGTATGAGGAGTACTAATTTAGGGCAGCTTACTGATGCAGTGGTTATCTTGCACCTGAGTATGCCATGCGTGGCCACCTGACGGAGAAGGCTGATGTCTTTGGATTTGGCGTTGTGGCTCTAGAAATTGTTAGCGGAAGGCCAAATTCAGATCCAAGCTTAGAGCAAGACAAAGTTTATCTTCTCGAATGGGTAAGAATGCATCTCTTTTCCTGTTTTGTTCATTAAGATTTCCATTTCTCTCTCTCCCAAGAGGAAAGAAAACATCTTTAGTCTCTTCCAGAAGATGATCACAAGAGTAAAGGGAGTTGGACATCAAACCCAATCCAGCGAAATAAAATGAACGAACACACACAAAGAAGATTTGCGACGGAAAAAGTTGTTTATTCTTCAGATAAAATGTAATGGCCAATTAAAAAACTTCTTTCTCACTTAGTTAGATGCCACTTGAACTTTCTCTTCATAAGCACCCTCCCCAAGCTTATTTGAAATCATATCCCTTTTTAGATCTTACTCTATTACCTTCACATTGTTCTCATCCAAATGACTTTACCTTTGATCTTAAATCTTTAGCCATTTGAACCATCACTGGGGAGTCCCGAGCATAATCAAATAAATTAAGGAGTTTAACTCAAACATGAGAGGAGCAGAAGCAAACAATAAATAAGTGATCAGTATCTTGCCTTTCATTTTCTCTCATAACTCAAGGATGAGGGCGCAATATACATTATTACTCCGACATTAGTATTATTCTGTCCATAAGCAAGCACAAATACCAAGTGATTATATAATTCTTTAGGCTCTTTTGATCCAAGAAGGGTTTATAAGTGAAACTGTCCAAAAAACCAAAAAATCAACCTGATCTTAATTTTGATTGGCACTCAAATTAGGTGATGCTTCCTCATTATATCCTTACATTCAAATTCTGTTTAGGAATTCTCTGATAAATTCCTGTTTTGTTTGTAGGCATGGCACCTCCACGAAAACAACCGTGAACTTGAGATGGTGGATTCTGAATTATCAGAGTTCAGCGAGGAAGAAGTAAAAAGGGTGATTGGTGTAGCTCTTCTGTGCACTCAAACATCCCCATCTCTTCGGCCATCAATGTCGCGCGTGGTGGCAATGCTGACCGGAGACATTGAAGTGGCTACGGTAACTTCCAAACCAGGATACTTAACAGATTGGAAATTTGATGACATTACAAGCTTTATAGATAATCCATCAACTGAAGAGCCTGATACTGGCCGTTATGCATCGACGAGTTCAAGTATAATCGATACAAAGCACTCGCCAATCAATGCTTCTGAGCCAATGCTTCGTGGATTAATAGGGGAGGGTAGATGAACAAGCTGATATTGGCTTTTTTCATTTTTTTAGTTTCATATTTACTCTATTGATATTCCCCCGCCTCTGGCCTTGTACGTAACAATACAACATGTGTCCCTGTGGAACCTTACAACATATTTTTGTGTATGAGTTTTGTATGTTATATTGTTTGGCCATTACATTTCGCTTTCTCGTCTCTAAAGCAAAAACTCTTGCTAAATCATTTTTTTGTTCTTTTCTCCTCAACCTGTCTAATTGTTGATTCAAACATGGTCTGTGACCCCCCTTAAAACATGAGTCACGTACCATGAATTTTTTTTTAATTATAAAAAAATAGATTTCACAAGAGAAATTTAGCCATGGACCGTCGAGAATAGAGAATTGAGAAAGTAGAATGAACAGTTGACCAGGATTAACCAGATGTAGGGAAGGATTTGAGATTAAGAAAAGAATGATTGTTGGAAAGAACTTAAAATTGTAAAATGATTTATCCAAATAATTCCACCAAAGCAACACAAAATACAAGTGCAGACCAGAGTAATCTGCGCTGAAACGAACAATAACGAAACACCAGGCATCACATGAATGCCCCAATCACCAATCACCAATCTCCCATCCCCTTTTCGATCCCATTTCTATAAAATTCTCTACTTGTTACATAGAACAACCCTAGTAATCCCAAGAACCATACAAGAAACAGAGAAGAAAAACAGAGTAATGAAATCTCTTGAAGACCATTTTCTTACCGCCTTAGCTTCGACCCGCAAGCTCTTCGCCCTCCGCAGAGCATCCACTTCCTTTAACAAATCAAATTCAACTCCTTTCCTCTTCAGTTCGTCCACACACTTGGACAGCAAATTCCTGTCTTCTTTTTCCCTATCTAACAATTTCTCCAAATGGGCCTCAACGTCAGTCTTGTATCTGACGGCCCAGATGATACCCAGAGAGAATAAGAGAGAAAAAAGAGAAGGAATCCAGGATCTCTTGCAGGCCGAGCCATTGATGTCCTTGGTGGAGGCGTTGAACAGGAGGAGAATAGCTGTAGAGTGGAAGACGAAGAACAAAATGTGAAGCATTGTGATTTCTTTTCTGACGGAGTCGATTTGGGTTTCTTTGAGTGAAATTCTCCCGAAGATTAGTTCCTCTTCTTTCAGCCATTGCTTGAGAAGAAGCTTATGGGTTGGGGTTTGGGCAATCTGGTGAAGTGGGTGAGGAGGTTTTGATTCCATGATCGATAAGGATGTCTTATTATCATCCATGGATCTCACAGAGAGAGAGAGAGAGAGAGAGAGAGTTTGGATGAAGAGAAAGGAAAAAAAGAACTTAACGACGGAGAACTTTGAAAGATACAGTGAGGAGGAGCGAGCAGAGTGGGATTGG
The DNA here is from genome assembly GCA_026257165.2 of Telfairia occidentalis. NCBI lineage: Eukaryota > Viridiplantae > Streptophyta > Magnoliopsida > Cucurbitales > Cucurbitaceae > Telfairia > Telfairia occidentalis. Next base: position 488,794 of record JAOANK020000006.1, read on the forward strand.
AGGGTTTTCAAAGGAGGCCCTCTCTGAATTTTCAAATAGTTGTAACGGTCGGATCTGGAGAACCGTTGAAATTGCGTTTTTCCTTAAATGCCCCTTAGCCCCTTCATTAAAAGAGGACGCGTGCGCGTCTCTGTTTCACTGCACCGCCCTCCCAAGTACCAACGGGCAAGGGAGATGTGAAATCTCCAATTTATCCTCGCTTCAATCATTCATGGTAACAAAGGGAAAAAAAATTACCCCTAAACTTATATCAATTTTCACCGTAAATTTTCAATTATCTACGTATAATCGAGTAAATTAGTTATTAACAATGATAAATGTTCTTACAAGAAAATGAATAAATCTAGGTAAGGAGTGCCAAGTAAGGAGTGATAATGAGTACCGAGGTAATCTACCATAAAAATCTAGCTTCAGTGTGGGGCTATGCTGATCACTCTCTGATGCTCAAGTTAGTAGCATGCACTTTCTCACTAGAGTTCGAGTACGTAATTATGCATGCCTGTCATTAGGCTTGACTTTGACATTTATAAGGTGGGCGTTCGGATGGGCTGAGCTCGTTTGGAAGCTAACTATGCGGTTAGGCACAGTAGCGAGATTGCTTCTCAGTCACTCCACTTATGTACATGGTATATGACTCCACCGGGGATGATATCATGATTCTATGGAACAAACGTCGTGTTGATCGAGCTATTCGATTGATCTGAGGTTTGAACCTCCTTTTGATCGACCAGACTCCAAGGTCACACTTTGGGCTTCCACCTCTTCTGTTAGGTTCTGATTGTCTGCCACGTCACGACTCACGCTTTCACCCCTAGCCATAAATAATTGATTTATGCATGCATCAAATTCTAATTAATTAATTATAAATAGTTGACTATATGATTTTTAGTTTAAATTTGATTTTTGAACTTTCAAAAATTGTTTATTTAGTTTCTATATTATAAAAAGTATCTAATAAATCTTTAAATTTTAAAAATTGTCCATTTAGTTCTTTTACTTTAAAAATTTGTTGATAGGTCCTTAACATTTAATTTCAATAAGTTAATTTTTTTGGATCAACAACATGATTTAAGAGTGAGGGTTCGAATCTTCAATCATTTGGACAATGATAATGTCTTAACCAATTGAACTATGCATGATTTGACTAATTAAATTTGTATCTAATTATAGATTTTTTTTCATTAGTTCGTTAAACACTAAAATGATAAATAAACATCATATAAATTAAAAATCAAGTAACATGTGGATTATGACATAATCCTAAAATATTTTTTATATAAGCATTTTTTTAAGAGAATTAATTAAATATT
>JAOANK020000006.1:508668-521370 GCA_026257165.2 Telfairia occidentalis
TATTAGTTCATGCACATACAAAATTTCTTTTCACTGCATTGTCTTTTCACTTATATGCAGCTACTGTTTTTGAACTATAACTCCCCACCCCCTTTTCTATAAATATAGTTTGTGAAAATGTATCAAATGGGTTTGAAAGTAAAAAAATTTTATTTGGACATATAAATAAATTAAAACAAATTTCAAATGTAACACATGATTTGTTTTTTAAGAATTTTGAAGCAAATTCAGGTAAGTTAAGCCCAAAGTTAGATAATATTCTATCATTATAGATGTACAGTAATGCAGAGACTTACAATCAGTTGTAAAATGGCATTCTACAAAAATGAATAAACTAGATTATTGTTCAAAGTCTTTATGTAGGATTAAATTACTACAATGCATTAGTTTAATTATATAAACTTTTACGTTTATTGGTGATTTAACATGATATTAGAGAAAGAGATCTTATATTTTAAATTTTCAGTCCACAAGTTAGGAGAATGCTAAAATCTTAATATATGAATAAATTTACCAATTCATTAACTTATAGAGTCCGTTTGATAATCATTTTGTTTCTTGTTTTCTGTTTTCAAAACTCATTTTTCTTTTTAAAGGTTACTTTTTTTTCTTTTTGTCATATTCCTCCAACAAATTTTTCTATCCAAAAAAATTTTCAATTTCACCCCAAATTTCTCTCTCTAAAGTTTTATATAACTTTAATTTATCTTTTTCTCTCTAAAACTCTCATCTTAATATAAAATTCATTTCTATTTCTCTTTTTAACATATCTTAACTTTTCTCTTTTTACAAATTTAATATTTTTTTCAAAATTTTTCTCTATCTAAATTTATCTTTCTCTCCAACATATCTATTTTTAAAATTACTCCCTCAATTTTTTCTTTATCTAACAAATATATTTCTCTAACTTTTTTCTATCTAAAATTGTTTTTAAATTTTCTCTCACTACAAATTTCTCTCATCAACTTTTCTCTCTAAAAAATTTGTCTTTATGTCTTTAAATATTTATTATCCATGTATCCACACATTTTTCTCTCTCTAACATATCTCTCTGACTTTTTAAAAAATAGAAACCCAAAAATAATTATCATACAAGTTTGAAACAAAAAAAAATTATCAAACCTATATAGTTTTTTATTTTTAAAAACAGAAAATGGAAAATTAAAACTAAAAACAGAAATGATTGTCAAAAGAGGACTTAAGTTTTTGGGTTGATTGGTGATTTAGCAAATACATGTATTTTTCAAACAAGAGGAAGAAAAAGTCTTTAGTGAGAAAAATAGCAACTTTGCCCTACGAAAACATATAACAAGCTTTTCCAGTATACCTCTTTTTAGGGAAATATATATATATTAATTATAGTGAAAAGAAAGTCAAAGTTAGAAGCTTGGGAAAATGAAAGCAGAAAAGGTAGGGTTTTTGTTTGGGTTGAAGAGAGAAAAAAGGTTAGTGCAAGACAAAGTACAGCAACGTAGAAGAAAATGCCCAATAAATTTAGGACAAGAGATTGCCAAATATTACATTTGTTGGTACTTTTCTTCTTTTATTTTCTTTGGTTTAAATGGGTTAGTGAGTGGCATTCTAGTGTTATTGCTCAAAAATGATGGGCACTCCAAGGAATTCCCAATTTGGGGGATATATGTTGTACTTGACATCTTGATGCCAAATCTTTCAGGCCCATGTGATCTTAGATTCTTGCATTGGGCTTTTCTTTCTTCTCTTTTTTTTTCCCCCCCTAACTTTCTTACTTTCACCTTTCAACCATTTACAAAACAATATTGTTACTGGTAAGTTATGCTGGTTAAGGTAGAGCCAATTTAAGATATAAGTAAATAACGTAATTCCCTTTAATTAAGTCTCACTAACTCTTTGATTTTTCATATAATATTTCAACCAACCACACTATTTATTTAATGAACTACATATTTCAATCATTTTTAACTTCTAATTAGTGTTGTTGCAAATACTTCTCCATTATCCATTAAAAAGTTAAAAGTTGCACCATTTCAAATTTTACTTAGGAAATATTTATTGTTATTTATGAGGAACGGGGAATCTCATAATAAAACTCGAAATTGATATAGATAAAATTAAATAAATAAATAATAAAAAAAAAGAGACAGAGAGAGAGATATAATATATTATAAAGAAAGTAAATGTAAATTTTGTTTAAAATATTTAAAATGCCAAATATAATTTTTTGTTATAACCCAAACTTGCCTTAACTCAAATTAAAGAGTCAAAAAAATTTATAGAGATTGAAAATAAAAAAGTCGTTCTCACTTTTTAAAATTTAGAGAGATAAATTAGACAAAAAAAAATATGAAATTAAAAAAAAGAGCATGCAATTCAGCAATTGCTTCCTTCTTGGCTCTGCGGATGCCAACTAGGTGAATGTCGGTAAGAGAGTTATTTTGAGGTGGTTAAGACAGTTACGCGTTTACAGCTTAAAAAACAAACACGAGTAAAAAAAAAAACAGAGTGATGACAGTTATATATGTATAGTTAGTTTTGAGTGAGAGAGTTTATGGAGCTGTCCCAAGGCTAATTATGTCTGTTTTGAATAACCAAGAGTCTAGTCCGGTCAGCTGCCCAGTGCCCGCCCAACAAACAATTTCATTTCACTACTCATACACACACACACACGCATGTATAAATATATTTATTCAATGTCTCTCGAAGCATCCATGTAAAAGCAAAACCATAAAGCTTTCTTTCTTCTAATTACTTCAATTCTTCCCCCATTTTCTCAACCCCTTTAATTATGGCTTTTGAAATTCCTCATGATCAATTCTACTCGACCACAATATATCCTAATGATTTCTGTGATCTGCCACCTCCTTCAACGACGTCGTCTGTGGGCGCCCCCTTGGGGCCATTATCGTGGGGTGCTGAAGAAACATTAGTTCCTTTGTTCGACGATTTTGGGCTCCATCCAACCCCCATTGATCCCTCCTCCTTTTCCGATCATCACCAACAGCCCCTCCCATTGCCTCAACTTATGAACACCACCGCCGGCACCGCCATTGCAGCAGCTAATAATTCTGGGTGTCAAAACTTTTGCCTCGCTTACCCATTTCCAGATAATCAGTTCTATGAATTTGGTGACGATTGCTTCCCTTTGGTCCCTGATATCAAACCAATTCATAATTACCACCCACTAATTCCCTCCGCCGATCATTGGGTATAATATTTTTCATTCCTCCTCCTCTGCAATCAATTAAATCCATATTCTCGAATCTCTATTATTTTTTATTTTATTTATTGTTATAGGAAATTCAAAGCAATAATCCAGTTCCTGTAACTGAAGACTCAAATATGAAGGTGGGCCGCTATTCGGAAGAAGTGAGAAAAGAACGGATTCTGCGCTATTTGAAGAAAAGAAACCAAAGAAATTTCAACAAAACCATCAAGGTTTAATTAATTCCGCTCTTCCTAAAATTTAATTTCAATATCAATATTCCAGTTTACAAGTTAAAGTAATTAATTTGTTGTGTTGTGTGTATAAAACACAGTATGCGTGTCGGAAAACCTTAGCCGACAGAAGGATTCGAGTCCGAGGGAGATTTGCAAGGAACAATGAAGCATGCGATCAACAACTTAATCCAACCAACAATAATGACACTTCTATGATTATTCATGAACACAATGAATTATTATATAACCATGATGTCGGTGTCCAGGTATCCATCAACTACTACGTCCCTAAATTAACCCACATGCATTATAATTTAATATTATTATAATTACTTTCTTGTTACACATTTTTACTTCAATTATTTAAAGTGAAAAGAAAAAAAAAAAAAAAGATTCCCTTAATTGATATAGTACTAAATTATTGGGGGATGCTGATATTTGTGGATTTAATTTTTGCAGATGAAAAAAGATGAGGAAGAATGGCTACAAGAGATTACAAGCCTAATGTACTTACCATATATCAGTAGTTGAGATGGAAAAATACCCACGAAAATCTAAAAGGCAAGCAAATTAAAACGAGGGAATATTTTGAAGATGCATGCCGTAATCTTTTTATTAACTTTAATTAAGTGGTGTGAAAGCTATAGGGTGTACTTTAAATTAATTTAATTAACCAGCTAATGGAAATTGTTTGTTTCGACTGTTAATTTTAGTGCCATCCAAGCTAGGATTTTGAAATATAGGAGACTAACAGAAGGAACCTTGAGGATCGGATTTTGTATCGACACCTTTCACATGTCGATTAATTAATTTTAATTAATCGTCTCAATTTGACTCCCTTCAATTCTTTGAGAACTTTTGTGGATGTACTTTGATCTATTGATCCAAATAGTGAGCAATATTTTTCAAAAAAATTGTTCTCATAAAGCTAGTTGTCGCTTGTACTTGATGGGATCGGATACTATTGATTTGTTCATGACCACTAAATTATTCTTGTTGATATATATATATAGTGGATTTATTTATTTATTTATTTATTTATATCACATCCAACAATAGTTCCAAACAATTCAAGTCACAAAAGGCTTAGCTTAAATGTGAATTGAGACAGCCTTTTGAAATTGTCAGAGAATGTTTTTGCTGATTTTAGTAGTTTATGAAAAATCTAATTAATTAATCTGACCAAGTCCATATTTTTAGCACTACTATAACTAATTTGTGTGCAAACAGAAATTTAGAAAGACTAAAAAATACCCACACATGAAAAAAGAATTAAACACTGTCTTAGGGACTTGAGAATGAAGTTTGAACACAAGCCTCTTAAGATCATCTTTAATTTTTGCTCTTCCTTGATATGAGTTTACGTCTTTGTTCGACCTCTTATATGTTAGGGGGATATTCCAATCCGATTTAAGTTTCAGTAATGCGGAATTAATAACCAATTGAAACAAAGTTGCTTAGATAAATTAAATTCATTACCTAAGCAAGAACAATAATCAATCTATTAAAGAGAGGAAAGAGAATACCGAAATTATACTGGTTTACCCCAATGTTGGGCTACATAGAAATTCTCTATTACCGATGCAGGTTCCACTAAAATAATCAGGGAACATCGTAAGAGTTTACACCGCTCAAAGAGAATTTATCACATTTTTCTCTCAAGAAAAAAAAAATGTCTTGCGAATCTTTCACTTGAAAAAAGATTTCTCTCAAAGAAAAATGACTAACGAATCTCATGTTCTAAGAAATTGACAAGAGCCTCTTTAAATAAAGATGCAACTTGCTCACCCAATGAACTTAATTTTGATTCCATATCTTAAAACACATTGCATCTTTTTCAAAGTACATGTCCATTTTTTTTTAAACTAGCATGAATATGTTATCCAGTCCTTAAGATGAATTAATGCTTCTTTGGACCTCTTTGGCGTCACACATCATCTTCATAATCAACAATTATTGTCAAAGCTTCTTCTTATATCTAGATTTTATTTGTTGTGCATTTAATTAACGTAACTAATTGTAGCTAATTTCCGAACTTTTACTATGGAACCTCTTGGAAAAGAATAATAAAAAAGATGAGCATTTAAATTTTCTCTGCAGATCCAGCTTTATCGAACAACTCAACGTGAACATGGCAATGGCAAGTCTTTTCAGCCGCCTTCTTCTAAACAGTGCCCTCATATTTTTATTTCCTGAAAGAAAAATAATAAAATAAAGTTATTTTTAAAAATAAAAAATCATCATAATAATAATAAGCCTTCGAATGGGTGTTACCCAGCAGCCATTCTTTCAGTCGTAAGAAAGCACTGAGAGTGCAAAGTGAATTAATTGAGAAACTCTTGTTTTCCCCATCAGGCATTACCTGACCTGACCTGACCCAATAATAATGGCCCATAATCCCAATATATATCCTTTCATTTCCCTTTTCTTTCTCCTCACATATTGGGAAATGGGAATTGATTCGGGCAATTTTAAAAACATATCCTAAAAAAAATATATATCTCTAAATTCATCGAGTTTTGTCAAGTTCCACTTAAAAATTTTAACTTCATCACATTGGACTCTAGACTCCGTTAATATTAGAATTTTAATTTTTTATTCAATTTTTACTAATTCACCTATTAATTTTGATAAAAAGCACTATAAAATTTTTTGTAAACTCACTAATTTTAATAAAATAAAACGTTGAACAAAATTAAGTTTGATTAATGTACAAATTAACTATTAAATAATTTTTTTTCCAAACTCACAAATTTCATAAGAAATTTAGCTCTATTGTCTATTTTCTTTGTAGTTTTATTTATTTTGTTCTTTATATATTTTATAATTCATTGAACACAAATAATGAGACTTTTTTAACGATATTCAGAACAAAAAATTATTAGATGTTACAAATTGACACACTTTTTCAAGTTTGAAGTTAAGATTGCAACACTCATCTAAGTTGAAGATTCAATTTGATGATATTAAAAATTTGGAATCAAAATTAATACAACTCAACAAGGTTAGGGGTCAAAATTGATTTTTTTTTTCAAATCATATAAAACAGCCATGGTTTTTTATCGATATTTCTACATATTAGTGAGTTTGACAGCACGTAAAAAGTAAATCGATATATCTATTATATCATAAAAAAATAAATGAAATAAAAAAATATCAATATAATGTCACAAACATGGACATATTAGTAATAAGAAATTTTAACTTGTTAAAAAGAAAAATAAAAAGCTGAAAATGTTAAGTTAAATAATTTTATAATTTATTTGATTTTATGATATTTTATCGATCTTTAACAACATTTATGTGAAATGGAGACGCCTCAACATTTCCATCGATATCGATATTTAGAACCTTAAAATACAACACGTGTGCCCAGTAATAATCTTTCATCTTTTGATATAGGACGGTGGAGAATAATTAAAAAACCTCAAGACTTGGCTGCATGCCCACAACAAAACAGAACACTGATATGGATAAGAAAATTATCTGAAAGGTTGCTGTTGGCCTGGAAGAGAGTTGTAAGAATCAGAGCCAGAAAGCTAATTTATATATATATGCTTATAAGCCTTGTGGTGTGTGAACAATAATAGGGTTTCTGTCGATGCCCATCATCATCATCTCTTTTCTGAAAGTAACTCACAGCCGCTACTGTTGAAAGGTCAGTCGCCCATTCAATTCATTATTCAACTCAACTCTCAAGCCCATAAATTTTATACAAGTTGACCCTTTGGGATCTCCAAGCCCTACACTACAATCTCATTATTGTAATTATATATGTAGCACCAACATACAATCACTATTGCATATATACATATTGGTTCACTTTCGGTGAGCAATATCGGATATAGATGGCACCTTGAAAGGTTTTGGAACATTTATAATTCCATCTTTCGTATATTTGATAAATAAAATTGAAATCCATCACATCCTACAAAATTTTATGTTGTTTGTATTTGGAATAATTTCAAGATGGGCAAGAATTGTCGCGGTTCAACTCTACAATATCTACATAGCGTAGAATTGACCTCTCCATTATTGTATCTACTTTAAATTTAAATCTATCGTGATTTAATCATTTTTAGTTTTACTTAAAAGGGGTCTCATATCTCTGGATGTTTCTAAATTCTAATCAAAATTAGATTGTTTCTGCAATGTTAGAGATAACGGCGAACTACATCTACATCTTCACAATAATATGATATTTGTTAAGAGAGCTCATAAATAGTGTGGGTTTAGTTGTGAATTTAAGTTTGTTAATAGCTTGTTTCAATTGAAGGGTAGGTGAAAATTGCATTTTTGTTTGATATGTAATTAATCGTTAATTATTCTTCGCATATACGACCCACTACACCTTTTGATCACATTCAATAATAATACAGATTATTTTGTGATCATTCACTCTTTCTTTTCTATTTCCTGATCTCTCTTTAGAACTTTGATATGGCATTAGAGCCTCAGGTCGACTTAGAGATTCAATTTGTTTTTCAAGATTCTTGTGGTGGATCATTCATCATTTCGATCTAAGAGCGAGTTCTTTAGATTAAATTCACTCTCCTCAAAATTCGAAGGTGATCATAAATCTTGAAAATAAATCACAACTGCGAAATTGATTGAAGATAATGTTCTTTGAAAATTTCAGGTGCTTATGGCACTTCAAGTTCAGAAATTAAAGAAATTTATCAATATTATAATTACTTGATCGCGTATTGGCTTTTAGGTTTGATGGCAGAAGAAATTTTTTTAGAGAATGCTTGATTGTGAGACGTACGGCAAGAGATGCCTAGAGGTTGTCCACTTTGAACATAAGCTCTCATGGCCTTTGGTTTTTTCAATTTCACTCAAAATGTCTCACACCAACTAAAAAGAAAAATGTTGTCCCTCATTGAATCTTCTCCTTATCTAGAGCCAATATAATATAGGATTTAACTGCATTTCCAAAACAATAAAACCTCTCAAACACATACAATCTTTTCATTGGACATCGATGTAACAAAAAATGAGAGGGTTTCGCAATTAGATATGAAAGTGTAGATATATTAAATGTAAGAGATAAATGTGTTAAATATATGATGAATGATATCCCAAAAGAAGTTCAAATGATGAGTTTAAGTGCAGAGTTGTAAGAAGAAGAAGAAGAAGAAGAAGAAGAAGAAGGAGAATGGAAGACTAGCAAGACCACAAGGATGGGGATTGGTTGATACTTGAGGGAGGGGGAGGAAGGGAGTCGTGAGTGGAAGAGGATTGTGAAGGGAAATGGGCCATTTTCAAGTGAAGCAATTGGGCCTGCGTCATCGCCAATTGCTGTTGAAGCGCATCCACTTGGCGCTGAAGACGCGATATTGTTCCGACGCACCCATAAACTGGGTCTCCAATCCTTGCTTTTGCCTCGTACACCATCGAACTCACTGCGTCGCTCCGCTTCTCCTCCCCTAACTCCTGTATTTTTCACTGCACACTCTTAACTTTCAACGAACTACCTGCTTTTACAATAATGTCTCAATACTACCCTATCCCGCTCCTTAGTTTTTCACAATACTATATAACCCTTACATTAATCTTCCTTCCTCGCTTTAATTAGTTATAAAAAAAATATAATACTAGTTTTTAGTATAAGGAAATACCTATATTGATCTAGCCAAGTATTTTTCCATTCTCAACTAACCAGGCAACAATAATTTACCATTGTTTACAAACACAGACGAAAAAGAAAGAGAAATTTCTTCCTTTTTCTTCCCCAAAAAAAATAAATCCTTGTACGAAATTTAATGGCATTTTCTGCTAAACTAGAGAAATTATTGAAAGAGGCCACAACAATATAATGTTGCCAACAATTTCACACTATTAAATCATAAAACAATATCAAATTTATCTCTTGTGATTATTATAGGCATGAAGATTTTCAAATCTAAATTCTTATGCACCGGTCTCATTCAATAATTTTTCTCTACACTAGTGGTAGGAAAATTAAAGTATTGTTCCTTCTTTTTCTTTTTCCAACTAGAGTAAATAATTGTTGACTGTATATAGTGGTGAGCTACATTATTCAAAGTATTATTCTTTATCAATTTCGAATAAATGGGTTGCAATGTTTCATAATTTTTTAGCAGAAAAAGATTTGTTTAAGGTGGGGTTATTTAAAAATATTTGGAGGGTTAAGTTAAGACGACATTGTCGGTAGGTAGAGAGAGGTACAACAATTCGACATGACGTTTAAGCCTCCATTCACTGTAGAAATTATCATTACTGCGTCAGCATTACGCCAATAATTACGTATTGAAAAGTATATTAAATTTTTTTTCCCTCTGGAGGCATTAGACGAAACATCTCTATCAATACGACCCCACGCCAAAAGTCAATAAATAAATTAGATTTAAAAATAAAAATAAAGAAGAAGAAAGCCACATGCAGACCAATGCACACTTGTCCATATATGTGTGTTTTTGCGTATAAAATAAGAATTCCGCACGACCAAAAGCTTGAAAGCAGCGTCTGCTGTTTTTAGAATTTATGAAAGAAAAAAAAAAAAATGAAGGCCATAATCATTTGATTTTTTACTTTTAGTTTTTTAAAATTAAACTCGTAAATATTATTTCCACCCACACATTTCTATATTTTACTGTCAGTTTCTCCTAATATTTTCGAAAACTAAGCTAAAATTTGAAGACTACCGAAAGTAGTTTTTAAAACTTGTTTTTGTTTTTCGAGTTGGACTAAAAGTTCAAATGATTCTTTAAATAATGTTAAAGTCATAATTGCAAAATTGGGAGGGAATAAGCTAAATTTCAAAAACAAAAAAAATTAAAAATGACATCGTTATCAAACGAAGTCTAAACTATTTGAACAAAATTTAAATTTGGTGCATGCCTTCGGTCTAGATTTAGTATCAATTTAATCCCTATAATTTTAAAAGTTTCAAAAATTTGATCCCTATGATTTCGTCAAAATTCAAATATCATCCCTATCATAATTATACTGATATTTTTTTTCGGTTCTTAGATTTAAAGCATGGTAAAAGATACATGAGAATATAGGTGAGTTTTATTCAAGTACTTAAAACACAATATAGAGATGATCACATGTGAGATTTAACCAAACTATAGACAATTAAATCAAATTGAAGTTTTTTGTTTAGTTCAACAATATGTGAAAGTGAAGATTTCAACTCATGACTATTTGGTCAAGGAAATATGTCCTAACCAATTCGAATCTAAGTTCAAACTATAAGGATGAAATTTCAAACTCTTAAAACCATAAAAAAACAAATTAAACTAAACTGAAAATATAGGGACTAAATTTAAAATTTTAAAATTATAAGGACCAAGCTTCAAACTCTGTCTAAATCAAATCGTAAGGACGAACAAAAAAAAACTGTTTAAATGGTCATAAAGTTGGAAAAAGAACCTGATCAACTTTAACAAAAACAAATTTGATTGAATTCCTTTGAAGCATATAATGAAGAATCTACCTTTTTCTTTCTTTCTTTAATTAATTTTACATGCATCCTCCTATATTCGTCTCTGTGCAGAGCTGAATTTGCAGTCATATCCTTTTCTCTCCTACATGTGAGATTGAAGAATAATCTGCAAAAGGTGGCCTTCGTATTGCTTTCTAAAGTAGAGAGAGAGAGAGAGAGAGAAATGTAGTAAAAAGACAGAAGACTGGACCGTGGTGAGAGAGAAAATCTGCAGGGCCAATGCCATTTTCCTGCAGTCTTATTTTCCCTCTACTTTTTTTTGTTTTTTGTTTTGTTTTTTTTTTTTTTTGCTACAAACGAGATTGAAAAACCATTCAAGGAGGCTCAATCAATGTGACCGACAGTTTTGTATCGTTTTTAATCATGCATGTAAATGTTTAGAAAGCAGCCATTACCGCAAAGAAACAAACCTAATCATTGAATAGTTTTCCAAAAAGATGATGGGATTCATAGTTTTAACTGAATTTATAAATGAGGTATTATCTTTAGACTTTAATTTTCTTAAAAAAAAAATTTATAGATTTAAATTATTCAGAAATAGGCATAGAGTGAGATTTAAATCCATGCCCAATGAAGCACAATGACTTTTTCAAGACATTTCTACTATTGTGTGTTTGGTTATTAATTTAGATTTATATATATATATATAATTAAATAATTCAAAATACCCCTCTGGTCACTCATAAATTCTCCAGTGGGCAGATCAGGAATCTTGCACAAAAATATCATCAAGGTTCTTATCTACGTCGTCGTATAAGCGGTATTGAGACAAGTATATTTTTTTTTAAGTTAAAAATTCGATTCTTCGCTGTCATTTATGAAGAATAAATGGAATGGGATTAGAATTAAATATATTACCTGCAACAACTTGCTGACGTTGCTAGCTCCAAAGACCTTATGAACGCAGGAGAATTTGTGGGGCTGATCGGCCGGAAAATAAGGAGCAAATATGCAGTCCTGACCACACCGCCGCCGCAGAAGCTTGCACGCAGCGCATGGCGACGGGACGCTCTTCTTATTGCCGCTCCCACTACTCGTCATCTCGGTTCCCATAATTTCATATATCCCCAAATTAATTTAAAGCTTCACTACAATAATATTGCGAACCCAATTGAAGGAATAAATTAATGGACTCACAATTTCACTCTACTTTTGAATTGAATCACAGAAGAAGAACTAAGAAGAATGAGAAATTTTCAAATGGGGAAAGTAATTTAAGTAGAATAGAGTACAGAAGGGATACCAAAATCTTTCCAGGGGACCCACCATGGAAGAATACCAAGATTTTTTTTTTTTTTTTTTGGCCTTCAACGTCATTATTTATTGGAATTGCTAAATTACAAGCAAGCTTGAGAAAACTTTTTATATGCAAATTAATTATATATCCCAATAATATTACTAATTATTTGAGCTTGGTTTTCACCTATATACAATAATTTTGTTTATCAAATTTGAAGTTGGTTGTTGGATTCATGTCCATATTTGCATCCCATCAAAATCCCATTCCTCACACACACTATGTCACTCTCATTGTTCTTTTCTTTTTTTTTCTAACCTTTGCTTCACGCTTTCATGATCATTCTGAAAATAAAAAATAATAATAATAACAAAAGAAAAAAAAAATTAGTATAAGAAAATTGTGATCACAAAACATACAAATATATACATAAAAAAGAAAACTCTAACCCAACCTTCCAACCTAAGAATTGAATACGGTCTTCTCCCCTACCAACAACATATACTTCATTTTTTTTCTCATTTAAAAAAGTCACAGAGTTTTACATAACAATATTGTAAAAGTAAAATATATG
>JAOANK020000006.1:527723-554565 GCA_026257165.2 Telfairia occidentalis
ATTTATTCTTCAAGTAACTTTGATTATTGAATTTTGTTCATGTGTGCAATTGATATAATATATTAAAAATCTATAACTTTGTTTGAATTTCAAATGTATGCTAAATATTTATATGCTTTAAATGGATATAATATAAAATCATTAACTTTATATTATTTTTAATTCAATTTAAATATTCTATCATTAATTATAAATACATAACATAATAACTTCTCTTGAATTTTATTATTTTAATTTATTATTGAATTAATAAAAATATATGTTTTTAAATTAAACAATGAATTGCTATTAAATTGAATATAATTTCTTCTAATTTATTATTGAATTGAGTATTATTTATGTTTCTTTGATTTTACTATGAGCATTATCTTTCTTTAAATTATTAATATTAATCATGTAGTTGTTCGATACAATTTTTTTAAAAAAATAAATAATTTAAGTTCATATTTATTTTCCTTGTTAAATAGTATTGATTATTATATTGATGCTTATATTTAGCTTTCAATTATTGATATATGTGCTTTAAGTAGCGATTTTAAATTTAAATAACCTTATTTTAAAGTTTTACAAAAAAAATCACAATATTTTTATAAATTTCCGTGATATCCATAATTTTTCTCGAAATATCCTTTGATATATCTGTAAATTCGAATTATCGATATCGATACCAATATCGATATTTTATTCCTTGATCAAATGGATTCAAATAATATCTATTTGGTGAGTTTAGATTTATAAAATTGTTTTTTGATTCTGTGATCCCAAACGTAGAAATTTTGAAAACTTTTTTTTAGTATTTTTAGATTTTAAAATTTAAATTTGAAAATGTAAAATTAAACTATTATTTCATGTTACAAATTCCTTGTATTTTCCTAAAAATTTAAAAAAAAAAAAAACATATAACTAATATTATATATATATATATAATATTATAAAATATTAATTATAAAAAATTTATAATATAAAATACGTTAATGATCTAATTAATAAAAGAATTAAATATTTAGTCAGTAATAATTACTATATTTATTGTTTATGAATATAATATTCTTGAACCCACTTTAAACAAAATTTAAAATTAAGATTCAGTTTCTAAATTTACTATCAAATACTTATCAGAAAATACGAAATACAATTTTGTTTTAAATGCACCCTAATTTTTTTATAAAAAAATGTGTATATGTAATAAATTCATTGATAGCGAAACTTAGACATAAAGATTCTTGTTGAACAAATTTGAAAAAATCCGTGAAGCTAAAATGTCAATGTTAGAAACTAGGCAAAAGATGAATTAATATTGGGAAGAACTTTTTCAAAGACTAAAAAGGTAATTTACCATGTCAATCCTCAATAATACAGAATAAACCCACAACCATAAATTCCCTTTTATCATTCACTAAAGAGAGGAAAAAATGTCCAAAATGGCAATATAATTGTACTGTCAAAAATAACGAACGGTGGTTATGTACGTAGGAGCGAAATGGCTGAGAGTCATCACCAAATTACAGAGTCAAAGGCCGTGACTTTGACTTAATTAAAAAAAAAACCAAATTTATCCTTGTTTGCTCCTTTCAATTATTATTATAAGAACATGGGAAGATTTTTGGGTTTGTGTCTGCAAAAGTTTTTGAAAAAATATTTTGAGTTGTAGTGTGTGGAGCTAGCTAGATGGATCATATGGATGCTCCAGAAGTTTGCGACGGCGACGGCGACGACCAAATTCCACTCCCTGGATTCCGATTTCATCCCACCGACGAAGAACTTGTGAGCTTTTACCTTCGCCGGAAAGTTGAAAAGAGACCCATCAGCCTTGAACTCATCAAACAGATCGATATTTACAAACACAACCCATGGGATCTTCCATGTAAGAATTACAAAAACATTTAATTTATTAGATTTCTTTCAACATATATAGACTAATTCCTCCTTTTTTAACTCGTAGAATGATATGTCCTTTTATTTTTATGGCAAATTAGAAATCTATATATGCATAATTAGTTTTATAAGAAAGGTTAGAATAATGTTTTTGTGTGTAGATGCAAGCAGTAACGTTGGAGAGAAGGATTGGTACTTCTTTTGCAAGAGAGGAAGAAAGTACAAGAACAGTATAAGGCCGAATAGGGTTACTGGGTCTGGGTTTTGGAAGGCCACGGGGATCGACAAGCCAGTGTATTCCAATAGCGGAGAAGGAAATGAGTGCATTGGCCTCAAGAAAACCCTCGTTTACTATCGTGGAAGTGCAGGAAAAGGCACTAAAACTGATTGGATGATGCACGAGTTTCGTCTCCCACCTCCCAACCCGACCAACCCGAAACAACCCAACTCCAAAAACTTTGCCGAAGAAGCGGTACCAATTATATACTTTTAACTGTTGAGTTGTGCTCAGATTGACATCGTATCGTGTTTTAATTATGTATCTCTAAAGTAGGCTGATTTTTGAATGATTTGATTTAAAGGAAATTTGGACATTGTGCCGGATCTTCAAGAGGAATGTGACAAGCAGAAGATATGGATCAAATTGGAACAAACAAGCACCCACCAAAAACAACCCCATCGCTGATCACAACAACACTAAGATATGCAATCAGTTGGTGGGAGAAGAAATGAGTTACATCAATTTCAGTTGCGAGTCCATGATTATTCAAAATGAGAAGAAGCCAATTTTAAACATTCCAAATTACTCCAATGAATGGAATAGAAACAATAATTATCAACACAGCACCTCCATGGCCCCATCTCCAGTTTCCAGTGGCATTATTTCTTCATCCCCAATTGGTTATCCCACAAATCAACTTGATGTCAGTGATTTCTTCACAAATAGCAATTGGGATGAGCTCAGATCAATGGTCGAGATGTTGTAGATTTCTTTCCCATCCGTGTAAATATAACCCGCACCCGCTCTCGTCTCTGGTGAGTACGGTACAGTTTTTTTGTTTTTTTTTTTTTTTTTTTTATATTAAGAATCATCAGATCAATCCAAATAAATGGGGGTTTAAGAAGAAGGATATGTTATTGGATTTGGAAATTTTGATCTTTTGATGATTTTTTACACGCTACTGTAGCTCTCCGGGGTTCTGAAAATAGTTTTCTCATATTGGATTATTATTATTATTATTATTATTATATGTAGCTGGGTTGATTCCTGTGCATATAATAAATATATAGACTTCAAACATCTCCTTGCTATATAATATATATCTATTTATTATAACAATTTATATGTTACATCTAATTGGAAATCTAGCAAGGAAAATGAACTGTCCATGATTTTATTTTCCCACAGTTCATCTTTCTCAGGCTTTGTTGTACTATTGAGTGTATTTTTGTAATAATTTTGAACAGTACTCTACTTGTTGAACCTCTATCTTTCATTTCTCTCTTTTTTATTTCCTTTTTGGTTTATTACATTTACAGAATATTGAAGCTTCGTTGTTCTTTTTGTTAAATCACCGTTAAACTCAAAAGTTTAAGTTAGTAGATTACGATAAATTTAATATTATATCAACACTTTAACATCATGTGATTATCAATATTAAATGAGAAGAAAATGTCATTGCGGGAGTTATTGATAATTTACGAGTTTAATTTTATATCGACTTTTTGAACTGTAAAATCAATCAATGATCACACGCAAAATAAAATAAAAGGGTATTATTGCGTGGCTTCATGATAGTGGTCAATTGAAAAACTGGATATTTTTTTAGTTTCACAAGCAAATGACAAATGAATTATTGACTGCAACCGCTTCTGTTTCTTCAGTCTTTAATCCCTTACCCTCACGAAACTCACTTCAAAATATATCTCCAACGGTCATCGCTGATTTAAGCTGATGGTTCCCACGGAAACTTAGTCATTTATTTATTATATTTTTTCAGGTGAAACTTAAGGTGTATTTGTAAAATAATCTGGTTTCTATGAACTTTGGCCCAATAAATATATAATATATATGACATGACGGCTTTCGTTTCAAGATTTTGATTAATCAAAATTAATATTTTTATTGTAATTTTTTTTTTTCTTTAACTTCCACATGTTCCACCGAGAAGAAAGGAGAGAGATAGAAGGAAGGGGACATCCATATGTTTCATATTTGTTGACTTAGTGAATCCACGTCAATTTTAAATTAATGGGTAGAACTTAGAAGTCAATTAAATTAGTTTGACTTTATTGAAGGCTAATTTGTCAGACCATGTGATGTTAACCATTGCACGACAAACCCCATGCTTGCGTACCTTTCTCATCCACGGCACATCCTTTTTCCTTTCTTTTCTTCAAATTTCGAGGCCTTTAATTGAATGTGGGAGAATTTCGGTTTCCTTTTTCTTTCATGCCAACCAAGTTTTCAATATTCAATTTCGTATATAAATTAGAATTTCAATCTCTACCATTCATTATTTATTGATTTAAGAATTCAATTTTATTCGAAACCCATTCACATCCAGCAGTCCAATCTCCTTCGGCCATCATTCAATTCATCTAAATTTTAACCTATTACACTCAACCTCGTCTTCCAAAGTGAAAAATAGCAGTAGCTGCCATTGCAAGATAGCCTATGAAATTTAGACACGGCTTCTTCCTTAAAGGGTTCTAAATTCTTAATTCCACATGAATATTCACTCCAAGGCAAGCTCGCTTCACTTTCTCGCAAAGCATAAATAATTAATTTTATATGAGATTGCATCGTTGAATCATCGTTTTATGTTTTTTGATAACTCCAGCGAGGGTTTTCATATCCTGACTTAAATTCATAAAAGCCTATGAGCTTCTCGTTCTAAGGGTGAATAGGGCTGTGCTCAATGAACTCAGAAACGTGGAAAGGAAAAACAAGAGCGGACTGCAGAAGGTCGAAAACACAGGGTGAATAATAAGACTCGTGCTTTTCTCATCAAAACAACATCAATACTCATGTGATCCGAGATAAACAAAATTGAAGTCATACAAAAAGCTAGAAGCTCTGGTAATGCACAAGGGTGTGAAAGCACCCCTGACAAACATACTTATACTTACCAACTTCTCCGATTTAAGTCTTGGATCTCTTTTTGAAACGCGGCTGATCGCTAGATGATGCAATATAAGCTTCCGCATTCATAGTTTCTGCAGCTTTTCGTTTTCCTAATGCCTTGGCCTTTTCCTGCAAAGCAACAGTAGCACCAGTTGAAAAATTTTCTTGGAGTAACCATGGCTAATTTTTATACTATGGATGTTTGTAAGCAAAGAAGGCAGATGGATCAGACATAGACCAGACAATACTATATACCTTCAGGGCCTTTGCCATTGCGACAATATTATTGTTATCCCCATCAGATTTGGTATCCTGCTTTGCAGGCTCCTGGATGTGGTTAAAAACCAATATCACAAAAGCATTAGACGAAGTATTGTAACAGAGTAGTAGAAATAATGAGAAATATTCAAAAAAGTGAAGAAGCCGAATCAAGGATTTTGCGATGCACCTTAGGAGGAACAAAGGCGGCTTCTCTTTTTCTCTTGTTTTCAGCAGTTTTTTCAGCCTGCTTCTCTTGCCTCTCCTGCCATTTCTTTCCTGACTTCCTTTCGTCACTTAAAAAGTATTCTCCAGTTTCCAATTGTATATCAATCTGTACGTGCATAGTATTGAAAAAAAAAACCATATTGAGATGAGGGCATTGAGAAAAAAAGAATGTGAAACATGGCTAAGTTTAATCCTTCAAATCTCATACGGAACAAAAGTACAGAATTTTCAATCAATGACATAATAAAGTGATATACTTTCAAGTATGTCAGCACTTCTAAGTATGGCGTGTTACGTATTTATTAAATATGGCATCCACAATATGTTGTGGCCTGTTTCCTTTTTTAACATTTTGTTATTTTGATAATAGACTACAATAACTATTATTAATTATATACCATATTGTTATGCTAGTTTGTAATTCCCTCTTAAAAATATAAATATATACAAATGATGCGCCTCTAGAAAGTGAAAGACAGCTATCACCTTGCTAGGTGGCTGGGGAGGAGGGAAAGGTGTATACGGCTTCTTCTGTTTACGCTTGACCTTCTTTTGTGTAACAGTTTTCCTGAAGAAAAAAAAAATAAATACATGAATCTAGCATAAGAAAATAAGCAAACAGAAACAAGTACATATCTAAATGACATACTTCTTGAATTTTGGAAGAAACCTATCCCAATTTTCATTAGCGAGTGCTGGATCATTAGCAAGCTCTCTCTTCATCATGAGAATCTGCAGAGAAAGAAAGTTACGCAGAGAGCTTTCGAGGAGTAACATAAAATGATATAAAGATTATTAAACCCAGAACCTTAATATTGTATACAGGATGCATTTTATTCAGCATACAGTCTTCCACTATCCTCCTGACTTGCTTTAAGCCTTTGAATGAACCCATTGCAGCAACTGTATTCCCCTATCAGTAACAAATTGAACTACAGAAGAGGAAAGGCAAAAGGAGGTGAAAAAGGAGTTAACAAGCAAGAATAAGAAACGTACCTGAACAAGAATATAGCATCCTGACAATATTTCAAGCGCCTGTGCTACAATAACAATTAAAAAATAAGAGAGAAAAAATAGATCAGAGACTTTTCCAAATAAATACCATTGCCCCTCTCTAAGAATGTTGAATTAAAATTTCTTTCTCAAAGCAGCAGAAACTTAGTAGGCTTGGAAAGCATTAAACTATACAGCTAAATCAACCTTTAAAGTTGATGAATTTGGGCCCACAAGATGTTGCCTTCTTTTAACAAATCGTTCCTGCATCATAATAGAGGTTACGCCAAATTTGAACTTCAAGATTGATATAAAGCAGATAGGTTGAAAATGAAAGAATGACAAAAGACGTGCAAATTGATCTAGTATCTAAGTTCGTTTTAAAAATCCATTAAGAAGCCGTGGGCAAGGGGCAACAGGTTGGATAGAAAAATATTCTCAATTATTTTGAGATGGTAATATAACCTTATATCTTCTTGACAATAAAAAAACCCTCAACATATCAACAAATAATTATGAAGCAAGAAATATTTCCATTTGGCATCGAAAAATAATTCATGGGATATGGCAATCGTTCATCTAAGGAACCACTATGTTCTATAATACTTGATTAGCAACATAGAGGAGACACACAGACATACACACAAAAACACTGAAACTTCACCTCTAATATGAGAACCCAATTTTAAACTTCGAATTGTATGTTTCAGTGATAAAAGAATATAAAACTACATTTAAATGGATAAGAGATTGTTTTCAATTTCCAGTAATTGTATACTAAGTAAGATTTTCTGTTTTTTTAAGAAGGAAACAAAGTCCTTCTAAGTAAGATTTTATGTTGCAGGTTGCTATATCTATAGATATAGAATGTCTAAAATTATAATGGAAACCTCAGAACTTAAACCACAGCATCCAATTTCAAGACTAAAGTCTGATAAATATTCAAATTTCTTAGGCAAATGTCTGCACAGAACTAGAACACAAAAGCAGTCGTAATAAAATATATTGTAAATGACACATACCTTCTTGCGTACCAGGCTCCCAATCTTAATGATATCACATTGCATTTCATCGTCCAGTATTTTAATTGCCTGACACCACAAATGGATAACAACCGTGATCAAAGTACGTACTTCAAAAGATTTAAAATAAAAATAATAAAAAAAAACAAGATCTGTGCAAAAAAGATTCAAACTACTGCATTAAAAGGGAAATAACATAAAGTCAATCAAAAGACTGTTTTACCTGAGGAGCAGGAACACTTCTTGACAAGAGTTTGATAAGATCCCTTGCCTTGACAATAATATATGGATCCCTAGTCTTTCTGGTTGTTGATACTGTCATTGATCCTTCGACCTGGCCAACCATAGCAGATTAAAAACATACAGTGAATAACAATTGATCTCAAAGCATCTCAAACAACAGAATCAAAACCATCGTACATTGGAGTTATTAAATCTTTCATTTTTCTATTAGAAGTTTAAGGTCTCTTACCAGATTCAGTTCACAAGTAACACCAAACTCTTTCAATGCAGACTTCACAATTGGCCATGCTTCCTGCAAATATTTTTCTGAAACGTGTACAAATGGATATCTTTAAAAATTGGAATCTGATTGTTGAGCACGGACAAGCCAATTGTATATTGAGAGAGAAAGAGAAAGAGAGAGAGAGATCTTTAGGTGAATGTAAAAAACAAGCTTACTAGAAAGACAAAATGAACTGAATATTTTCCATCGGTAAAGATTGGAAAATTCATAGAGTTCAAAACCAAAACCTAGCAATTATGTTGCCAAGCAAACTAACTATGAAGAAACTTTGAAAAAATAGTCTGCGGCACTAGTAAGGAAAAATTTTTGGCTTCCACGAAACCATTAAGACCCATCACAACTGAAATATTTCCCTCGTAGAAATAGAACTGATTGACAAAACGCTAAATAAAGGATACAGGCTTATGAACAACCAAACATGAAATAATAATTCTTTTTAGCCATTCTATTCGGTGAAACCAACAGTTGAAACAACGTCAAAGTTCACAGTAATGCGAGATCGTTTCAATAGGAATATAACAAACTGTGTCGCAATGTTGTCCGAGCACTAGAACATGATTAAATAGAGTGCACCCCATTAACAATCTAAAGACGAATTTGGACCTCGAGGTAACATGTAAGCAAATTATAAGCAAACCATACCGTAACTCATTCCTTCCGACCTACTTCTCCGTAATAGAAAGACAGTAAAACTGAAAAGAAAAAAGGTTAAAATAACTTGCCTCTGTACTCGGGAAACAGGGTAGAGAAGGAGCTGACATCCAGCATGCCGCCTTCATTCCAAGAGGGATCAAACTTGTCAACTTTCCAGCGGTCAATATTAGGATCTTCATCCCATGGCTTCGGCTTATCATGCTTGCCCTTATGCTTCTTTTTAATTTGCTGTTGCTCTACCTCGGAATAGCCATTCTCCTCCATCACCGTGGTGGATTACCCAGTTCCGAAGTCCGGGAAATGCAGGAGGAAGAGAGATAGAGGTGAATGGAATAGTTCTACTCTAAAGCAATAACTGCGAGACAATTACAAGGAAATAAAGGAGTGAGAGAAGCGAAGCAAAGCAGCTAAAACCTAAATCAGAAATCTGGGCCAACCCATTACGAAGAAAAAATTCACTTTCAAGTAAAAAATAAAATTAAATAAATAAATAAATAAGAGGCAGCAACAAGACGCAAAACCATCAAAATAATCCAAAAACAACCCAGCCAAAGCATACCAATTACCAACAATCATTCGTAAACCCAAAACCCTAACCGAATACCTCACCATCATCCAAATTCACAAAAACAATCCAAGAAAGCAATAACCACAGATACATACACAAATCACCCGACACAGCACGAACCACGGAACCCGTTTACGGCGTGACGAGTGAAAGATGGGTAGAGAGGGAAATAGCAGTAAAATCGAGAGGAGAGAGAGAGGTTTCGAATTCTCGAAGCTTTTTGAGAAAAGGAAGACGTGGGCTTCGAATACAAACCCTAGAAAAAAAAATTTCTGGGCCTTTAGCTAAAAAAAAACCTGTGGGCCCAAAGGGCTCGTTTGGTTTTCTCATTTCTAGTTTTAGTTTTTTGTTCATTCTTTTTTATTGAAAAAAAAAATAGAAAATAGAAATGTGTTATAAATATAGTCACAGTTTTTTATTCTTTTAAGTATTAAATTAAAAAAATTTAAAATTTTACATGAAAATTAACTTTATAAAATTAAATATGCAACTTTGTATGTCATATTTAGTTTTTACATGAAAATTAATTTGTTTTAAAATGAATAATTAATTTGTTTTAGCCAAATATATTTGCAAATATAGAAACTTTTAAATTATGTAAATATAGCAATTTTTTAAAACTATAATTTTTATGTTTTCATTATTCCAATATTTTCATTCATTTTCCCTTCTAAGCATAGTTCAACTAGTTAATGTATATGTTCCACACCAAGAAGTCAAGAGTTTGAATACTCATACCCCACATATTGTTGAACTCAATAAAAAATAAATAAATTTATCCTTAATTTAACCTACTTCCTATATATAACAAATATATATTTCATATTAGGTATATCAATGATATACCAAATACAAAGTATAAAATAGATATACTTCATATTAGAATATCACTATAAAATACTTAATACAAAATATATCAATAATATGATTTTATTTGTTTTAAAGCAACACGCAAGTACAGGAACTTAAGTATCAAAATCCCTAACAAGGGAGAAAATCCAGTTGCGGAGGTTTTCCTCTACCCATCATCTCGTTGTCCCTTCAGTCACCGCTCGTCTAGCAAGGTAGTTGAAGGTAATTTATTGCCAATTTGTAGCCAGCAACACTATCTCCTCAGTGAAGAAGGAGACTTGTGTTAGATCTAAATCCGTCTTATTTAGCAATCGAATTGTGCACAATGAATCTGATTCCACTTACATGGAAGAAGGTGAGCAACCTAAAGATATAAGAATGATATACTTCATATTAAAGGTATATTTATCTCGTTAGTGAAGAGAGTTTTTTTTTTTTTTTTTTTTTTTTAGTTCAACATTTGTGGGGTGGGGGATAAATCATCGATCTCTGCGATGGTAGTACACGTCTTTATCTACTGAACTATGCTCGGATTGGTTATTTAGTGAAGGAAGGTGAACTAGATATATATATATATTTATTTATTTATTGCTACATTCATAAAAATTCAAATCTAGTTACTATATGTGAAATTTAATGAACATTTGCTTTTGGTCATATATGTTAGAGCACTAACCAAGTGGGCTGTTTCGTAAGTGGAATGAAGCATGGACCAAATGGTCTCTTTCGCGGACTTAATCGTTGCGCTCCCCCAGGCCCAATCCAGTAGTCATCTGGGCCGCAGGTAAGCCCAAATTTCCAATCCTACGAGTACGTAGGAGGAGGGTAGATGCCGAAAGCTGTAAAAACTTTCATAAGAATTTCGATAATTGTTGGGTGAAAAAGAAAAATGAAGATGCGGATAAGAAGTGAATATTACAAATAATAAACTCAATAAATCTTGACAAAATCTTTGGGTGCCAATCCCAACTAATACCCATTACTTATTTCAACGACACATTACACACACAAAAATATATTATTAAATCAAATCAATCTTGAATTGCCCAAATTGATCAATTTGGTCCGTTAATGGAGCCATCAACAACATTGTCATTGTTAGTGCATCTCAACTCCAATCAATCGATTCCATTTCCAACCCATTTTATTACTCAATCTCTCTCTCTTCTTTTTTTTCCTCCATTCTCCACCATCAATGAAAGTAGTTCCTTCACAAGTAGGTCCTTTTTTTATAAGCATTTTCAACATCTCCCTAAAAGAAAAGATGGTCTGGATTAAGAATCTACGTGGAAGAAACCTCAAGATCACGTATCAAAACCCCATTAACCTAACCTAATATAATAATAATAATAATAAAGAAAATGATGAATCTCAAACTTTTTTTTTTTTTTACTTAAACATCAACAATATGTAAGAGTGAAGATTCAAACCTTCGATCTTACGGTCGATGATACATGTCTTTACCAATTGAAGTGTGCTTTGGTTGGACGATCAATCACAACCCTAAACTTCATAAAAATGTATCAATTTTCAATTTCATTACAACGTACCTTAATCATTGGTAAATTTGTACAAAACGTAGCTTTTATTAAATAGTAATGAATTTTTGAAAATTTTTACACTATTTAAAATGAGTGAAAATTGAATAAATAGTTAAAATTACAACATTTATTGAAATTTAATTGAAAGTAAAAATCGATATAACTTAGCTCGGTCCAAATTGACATTTTCCTACTAATAATAATGATGGTAAGGTTCACTTTAAATGAGAGGATCCTAATATTAGGTGAAAGAAATGTTTCCATTGGATTAAACGAGCACATGAAAAGTCTTGGTGTAATCACTATCCAAGTTTCCCATCCATGGAAAGATCATAAGAAACAGAATACATGCCAAAACCCAAACTCAAATCAAATCAAAATCAAAATCAAAATCAAAATGTTGGATTTGGATAACATAGATCAGATTAAGATGTGTTTGGGGGTGGATCCCAATTATGAGAGCCTTCAATTGAATTGACATATATATATATATATATATATTTGTATATTAAACAAAGTCTTATTTCTCTTGTGTGTGTGTGTCGTTTGGTGCGTGGCCCATTTTCTTGTTTGTGGCAGAAAAGAAAGAAAAAAAGGGTACCAACATTAATAACGTGTAGCCCCTGCATTTGTTATTACAATTTGTAAGGTAGATGGATATGGGGAATCATGATGAATGATGGCCAGAGTTGACCATTCTATCCCCACCTTTCATTTTGATTGCTGTTGCATGACTACTACAAGTGCTTTTTTTTAGTGTAAGGAAGAAACAATAATATAGACCCAACAAAAAAAAAAAAAAAAAACAGTGAATCTTCTTCCTTTCCTCTTCTGTGGACATTATTATCAACAGCATTTGCACATGGTGAGCATGAGAGTGTTATTCATTTATCAATGAATAGAGTTAGCTAGAACGTTGTTATAGGGTCAAATTCGAGTAAGCCACATGGTTTAATCGCACGTGTTCGAGTCCCAAACGTGTCGAGATGAGAGATTAGGGCTCGGATAGCCCAACTACCGACTTGAGAAAGCTTGGCTTGGTGCCGATGTCGAGAAACGGATAATCTATTGACTACCAGATATGTACCGCTAGATATGTTGGGTAATGTCAACACTAAATCCGAGTAAGCCATGCGATCTAATTTCAAGTGTTCGAGCTCCAAACGTGTCGAGAGGAGAGGTTAGAGCTCGAACATATAGCCCAACAATCGACTCGAGAAGGCCCGGCTTGGTGCCAATGTCGAGAGACGGATAATCTATTGACTATCGAGTATGCCGCACCACCAGATATGTCGAATAACATCAACACTAACTCAAATGAAGTACTAAATAACTTAGGTTTTCGAGTGCACGTGATGGTTTAGCAACACGATGCAAGGTTATTGTGTTGACTAAGTCCAGCTCGAATCTAACGTCAATGAATCAACGTCGAGTAGAAATGCACATCAACAGTATGCGTGTTGAGTTTATGGAAAAATGGAAGGTGGGTTTGGGGCATGAGGAGGAAATTATGGGTTTGGATTCATAGGACGGAGTTGAATGGAATGGTCCAAAGCAAGAAATTGGGGACACATAGGCGTGATGAGTGAATGTTATGCAGGACAATGTTCACAAATGCTACTACCACCCAAAACAACTAACTACGAACCATCATTTATTTGGTCCAAAATGATGGCTTTGTTTTTTTTTTCTTTCTTTCTTTGTTGTGTCAATTTCACCTTCAACTTCAACCTTACGTCTCTTCCCCCACCATTGTTTTTTTTTCTTTTGGGGCTCTAAATAATCTTCATTCAGGTACTCATTTCAATTCACATACTCCAAATAAAATCCCAAATTGAATTTTTGCCATATACCAATTTCCATCGCTTTCAACCCTTTATATTTACCCAACGGATGAGCATCTCTCTCACTCTTTTTTCTTTTTAAAATTTCAAAGAAAACAAAAAGTTCATTGTCAACCCACTCATGAGTCTACCCAGCCAAACGAAACATTAATGAGAGCTTCAAATTGGTACACTTTTTCTTGCTTTTTTTTTTTTTCCCGTAGTGGTTTGCAATTACTTTAGTTTAGATAAGTAGGAATGGTTGGAAAGTCATTGTAGACAAAAAAAAAAAAATAAAGTTGGGATTGGGAGAAAAAAAAGAAAAACATAATCATTTTACCAAAGACGGAGGGAGTTGGGTTTAAAATAATTGATTTGAAACCGTGTTTTGTATTAGTGACATTAGTGGGCGAGGAACTGAAATTTTGCACTTTACAAAACACTCGTATACATCTCTCAAACCAAACAGTAACTTTCTTGGTGGCCACAATCTAATCTTTTTTTTCCTTCATGTTTGTGAGTTCACCGATAGTGGAGGTGTTTTGTTGTTGGATTCAAAATTGCAATAATATAATGTAATGTCCAAACCAAACCAAACCAAAACGAATCCATCAAACTAAAAAAAAAATAAAAAAAAAGGGATAGATTTATGTGGATATCATTGTTATTGAGTTAGACCCACACCCACCATGGCTTTTCTGAAAAGGCAACAACAACTTTTGTGTTGCATAGTAAAGTGAAGAGAGAGAGAATATACCCAAGCAAAAGCAAGAAGCAAGAGGGCAAAAAAATAAAATAAAATAAGTGATGCGGGCATTCAACAGAAAAGAAAAAAAAAGGGGGGGAATGCTGCCAAAATGGGTCCATCCAAAAGAGATGAGATTTAATTTTATAATTAGGTCATTTCAAATCAAAATTCTCCAAGTCACATGTGATACAAAATTAATACACACATAATAATAATAATAATAATAATGGTATGATGAGGGGCAAGAAAATCAATTCAATTGCAAGATGATGATGGAAGGAAGAAATTAAAGGAGAAGCGTTTAATTTGATTTGCTGTTGGGTTGGGCCATGAGAACTCATTTCAGCATTTTTCACATTAATGGCAGCTGCCCCACTCTTTGTTCATTGGATCCATATTCTATAGAAATGTATTTTTTTGGTACATTAAACCTTTTTAACTAGGAATATATATATTTTTTAATATGTTCATGGTGTTGTGCCTTGTCTTTTTTTTGGGGGGGGAACCCTAATCTAAAGGGATCTCAAAAGTAAATAAAGCTTTGAAATTGTGGGGTGGAATTTTAGTGGGTTTAATGTGTATGCAATATGCGTAGTGTGTGAATTTTTTAGGAATTTTTTTTTTTCTTCGTGGGTTTCTTATGCGTATTATTATAATGGATGATGAGTACGAAGATTGATGGAAAAGGGAATAGTACAAACCACCATTATTTATATGACCCACTTCCACATCCAATGCACTTCCCATTTTCCCTCTTCATTCCCAATATCATTTTTAACCTTATTTTCAATTTCCTTTTACAAATATTAGTATTCTTTTACTTAAACTTTAATATGTACTGGTTTATTAGCCTATATATTTTAAATTTTATAACAATTTAGTTCTTGGACATTAAATGTAACAATTCTTCATTTTCAGTGCATTAAACTTTAATAATTTTTAGATAGTTCTAATTATTTTTAAACATTATCATCATATATTAGTTTAAAACATTTTTTGTTCAACAACTTGTGAAGGTGGAGGTTCGAACATTTGACTTTTTGATAAATTGTATATGTTTTTAATTAGTTAAGGTATACCTAAATTGACGATTCGTTTAAAACATTAAAGCACGCGTGTAATTTAAGTAATATAACCTAACATATATAATAGTAGTTGAACAAATACCTTACAATCAAACTATAAAACCTATAAGGAGATTGATTAAATATAATACATTTTATATCCAAAAGAAAGTTCAACCACAAATATCATATATGATTGTTCTAATAACAATCATACTTCTTAACAATAGTTTTTTTAAAAAAAATAAATAAATAAATTCCAAACATGTCCTGACACTTTTTGTTTGAAAATATTTATAAAAAAAAAAAAGGAATGGGGGATTCCGATGCCAAATGCACCACGCACATGACATTGGCCGTTCAACAAAACACATAATTTAAACAAAAAAAAAAAAAAGATGCTTTCCTTATTAAGAATCAAATCATATTAATTTTTTAAGAAGAAAAAAAATCCAAACATGTTAGATAGTCTCAATCGCCAAAGTTTGATTCATAAGGTCAGATTTGACCCCACAATCAATGATTCTCCATTACCATTAACTACTCAATAATCCACACCCCCAACTTTGTCAATTTTAATTAATTATCTTTTAAAAAAAAATTTTAATCAACGTCGTGTTAGGTTATTATGTTTATGACAGGTTCATCGTTATTGTTTTTTAAATTCAATTAACCAAAGATTTGGAGCACGACCGTTTTTCAAAAATATTTAAATCAACCTAGGCTTAGCTTAGCAAAAATCCCGAATCCCCCATATTAAACAATTAAAGCATTCATTAATTAATCTCTTACATAGTGGGATATTGACATTTTTGTAATTTATTATTATTTTAAATACATGCATTTATTTATTTGATGCATTCAAATCGCCCAACTGACTTTGCTACCATTGATACCTCACCTAAATTAGACTTTTATGGATTGGACTTTGATGAATTTAGATAGATAGATGCCTCTTTGGACTTATGCAAAAGGATTCCTTTCATCCTTTTTTTTTTTTTTTTTTCGTTCTGTCTTAATATTCAATAATAATATAATAAGGTCAAATTGAATAGTTGGTCAATTTTTCTATTTCCAAAACTTGGATAAGTTCATTACACCCGACCTTTTTACAAAACCGAATGCTTCATCCTCATTTTAATTTTCTGAGTTTGATATTGGAAACGATCCAATGACAATGAAATATGATGTTATATATTTTATCCAAATCAAATATTATCATTTAAATTAACAATTCATACCCAACTTGATACAAATAATTTTATTTTCTGGAATATTGCTTCAGCAGCGTCGTAAGTAAAGTTTGATGGCAACATCCATAGCGATAAACTAATAATTCTTTTTTTTTTTTCCTCAACGTTTGAAATTAGACTTTTTGCTAATCTTTTAACGAATAAATCTACTGTTGAAATCACAACGAAAGAATGGTGTCAAGTAGGAGAGAGAGAATGATGTTTTATGGCATTGAAAAGGGTAGGGAGAAAAAAGAGAAAAGGAATTTGAATAGGGGGAGATGGACAACTCACACATCCAAAAAGGGGATGAGTTTGGTTTCCATATAAAATTAATTTTGATGTAAAATATTGGCTTACTTTAGGTTTAGATTCCTAGGCATGGAACAATAACCCTTTTGCTTTCTTATTATATTGATTTTTCTTTAATAACAATAGTGTAATTGGGAAGTGAAAAAAAAAAGTGCATAGTCTAGTATTAGAATAAAGAAGGAAAATGGGGGCATCAATAACTAGACCAAGGTGATGCTTTTATTTATTTTTTTTTTTTTAAAAAAATTTTGAATGGTTGGTTGAAGGAATAAATAAAAAAGAGGAGGAGGAATGAGATTCACGGGCAATGGAGGGGCATGCCGGTCATAAAGGGACAGATGGTGGGGGCCCACAGCCTAAAATAAAAATTAAAAAAAAAAAAAAAGAGAGAGAGAGAAAGAGAGAGAGAAAAGGGGCTCCATTTGTCGATTGACATGAACAAAATCTTATTAATGGCAATTGCCCCTGCTGGATTGGGATGGGATGCCCTTGGCTCCTTCAACATTCATATTCAATGCCTGTCCCCACGGTGTCGTTTTTGGGTATGCAAAATGGTCCAAATTTGCCAACCCAGTGGTTAAGGCATACTTTATCCAAAAAAAAAATTAAAAATAAATGATGAATTTCAAATTTTACCATCGCATGTTGTTGGACTAAAAAAGAAAAAGTCAAAATTTCATTTTTAATAAACGTTTGCATGATTCTGACTGCTCAACAATTTCATCTTTTAGCAACCCTTTAAAATAATAATAATAAAAAGTTAAAATTTTAATATAATTACAATTTTTCTTCTCGTAGTATTTAATAAGAAAAATAAACCAAATCCAAATTAAGCAAGGAAAATTCAATTAAAAATGCTTTAAGTTGAGATAAACTTGGACTGATATTTTTTGGCCAAGTGATACATCTTCAATTAAAAATGCTTTAAAAATCTTGAAATTTGGTTTCCGCTAAATATAGTATATAAGTGAATAGAATTAGAGTATGTTTGGAATAAGTATGAAAAAAAGTACTTTTAAAATAAAATTATTTTTTTATGACCTTTTTTTTATAAAATCAACAATTTAAAGTGTATTTGGTATAATATCTTGAGTAATTTTAAAAAATTAAGAGTGTTTTATGAAAAATTATTTACAAATAAAATAGATTATAAAAAAATTTGATTAATTTAAAAGCTATTTTTAAAGAAACAGAAAGATGAATTAGTCAAAAAGGACTTAAAAGTGATGAATAAAAAATTTTTCAAAACACATAATAAGAAAAAAAAAAAAACATATTTGTAATTAGTAATATCACTTTAGGCACTATAATTCAATAAATTTATTGTAAAAATATTTTAAATATAAATACTATATTTATTAATATTTCTTAACCAAAAAAAAAATGATTAAAGAAATTTACGAGCGAGTAGGTTTGGTATGACCATTATTATTTATTTATTGTTGCCAAAAACTACGCCTCCCATTATTGCCGCTGTCTCCCGCTCATTCCCATCTTATCTCAAACTCCATTTACTCCCCCTATTCAAATCACCATCGACTCTTCTTAATCATAATTATTATAACTTCTTTAATTTCCTCACCCTCCCTATCTATTTATTTGTTTATTTATTTCTGTTTCCTTATTCAATTTTAATTGACTTTTTATTTTTGTCCTTTGATTCTTTTTTAAGTTTTTGATTTTGCTCCTTTTAACATTTATTCAATTTCTTATCCACTCTTTCACATGTGCAATTCTTTTCTTATAATAAGATAGGTTCAATTACAAATTTCATACATATATTCACAAAATTTTGTCTAATTGGTCTTTTTATTTCTAATTTTTTTTTAATTGATCTCTAAACTTTCAAGAGTGTAACTACTAGGTCCCACCATATAATACTTAAATGATACAATTTACCTGTTAAGTAAGCGTCGACTAATAGAGTTAATGACCAAAACCTATATGATACAAAATTAAGGGTGTGTTTAGTATGACTTTTAAACTACTTATTGATAGAAAAAAAAATGTCTTTTCTTAAATACCATATTGAAAGTTAAAGACCCTATTAGATGGAATTCTCTTGGAATTGCATCTAAAGTCTCACATTGGCTAGACAATGGGAAGACCGTGGGTCTATAAGTTAGTGATAACATCTCTATTAGTATGAGACATTTTTGGTGAAATCAAAAGCAAAACCAAGAAGATTTATACTTAAACTATATAATATCATACCATTGTAGAGATTGTAGTTAGTTGTAATCAATATAATATCACAAATTAAAAGAAAAAAAAAATCATCAATGCCTTACCTAAATAAACTAAAATTAGTTAATTTACATACCACATAACATCCATTCTATCCATCCTTGATTCATATCAAGATGACTGCTTTTAAAAAACATTTACATATTATATTAAACGCAAAGTTAGTTAAATTCTTGCACTAATGGATAAAACTTAAATAAATATCCACCAGTGACAATTTAATTAGCAAAATCCAATTGGTCTAAGATTCAGATCATCCAATACTTGGACTAATAGTACCAAAACCCAAAAACACAAGTACACAATAATTTTATTGAAGAGATGGAATGGATTGAAGTTTTTTATTCAATGGTTTGTTGCGTCGTCATACTTGGTCTATAAAATAAGACTTTGTAAAGCTAAAAAGATGTACCTAGCTAAGCTATATCTCAATATGTTGCTGAAACGGCAAGAATTAATTAAGGAAGGTAGCAATAATTTAATTTCATTACATAAAAAAAATTGAATATAAAATTTCCAAAAAAAAAAAAGAGGTTGGGAATAATTTTTATTTAATGTGTTTGACTAGTTGGAAGAGGAAGGGCAAAAATAAAAAAGTTCGTGGAAGAAACGTAAAGTTTGATATTTTGTCCGATGGGACCAATTCCTGGGAAAAACGCCATCCGCCAACGTCCTTTTCGCTTTTCTTTTTCACTCCCTTCCCCTATTCTATTGGCATCTACAATGTAGCAGCCACCAAAAAGATAAATAATAATAAATACATTTCACCCTTTTTTTGTTAATTTTTTTTATTTTGCTTTTTTGTTGGCTTGAATGGATCCAAAAGTCTCAGTTTCGTTGTGAAGGAATCACGCGACGATCACGTGCACGTAACCGCATGCGAAAGTTCCTCGAACCTAGACCGTCTGGCTGGCTGCCTATAGCGACCCCCCCCCCCCCCCCCCCCTTCCCCTTTGTTTTTATTGGCCGACGATACGATAAAATAAATATTAATAAAAACAGAAGAAATTGAGGGGTTTGAGGAAGCGCTCATCTGTAGGGGCGCAGGGTAGGGCTACGAAGAAGTATATATAAAAAAAAATTAATGAATTTATACATACACAGCACAACACAACACACGTCGTATGGATTACGCAACGGTTCATTCACATCATGGGGTTTCGAAATTTAATGAATGGGCGGGAGAATCGAAAAAGAGAATCAGGAATTGGCGTGTCCGTTTGCTTCTGTATTTGGGGGGTTTTTTTTTTTCTTCTTCTTTTATGGCAAGAGCCAGAGGAGAAAAAAAAAAAAAAAAAGAAATTGTACTGAAAGCCGTGCGAGGACAGTGCAATTGGAAAGCGAGTGACGGGCGTGGCGTTGGGCGTCTCATTACACTCGTCTTGTAACAGCGACATTTGCGAGAGTTTCACGTGTCAGCTTTTGGGTCACACCCGTCGCTTTCTAATCCCCCCCATTCCTATGATATAATAATGCCCATCCGACCCCACATAATCCCCCCTGGGGACATGGGCCCCATTGCCACATTCAAAAAAGAAATTGGGGAGAGATGAAAGTTCTCAAAGACTGTATTTTTCTTTTCTTTTTTTTTTGGTTTGGGAGAAAATATTGGTGTCTAGGAGGAGGACATGTTAAGATGAACACTGGCGTTTTTGGTGGATTTACAGATGGGGCATATATGGAGAGACGACCCACAAACAGTACACAGGCACAGATGCCTGCACGGAAGTAGCAGCACACTCGATTCCTCTTTCCCGCAGTTTCTGCACATCCTGTTCCTTCTGCTCCCCG
Organism: Telfairia occidentalis; assembly: GCA_026257165.2. NCBI lineage: Eukaryota > Viridiplantae > Streptophyta > Magnoliopsida > Cucurbitales > Cucurbitaceae > Telfairia > Telfairia occidentalis. The sequence continues at coordinate 548,585 of JAOANK020000006.1, forward strand.
TAGTAGTATCTTCACCGCCATTGTTCCCTTTCTTACTTCTACTTCTCTCTATTTTTACTGCTGCTTTTCCCGTTTTACCCCCCGACACCACGCGCCACCCCCCCTCCTCCTCCTCCTCTTCCCTTTTGCACCATTCGTTGCTCCCGCAACTCGACTGCGCGTCGTCCACCAATGCCGTCGCCGGATCGTCGATTCCACCGGCGCCTTGGTTTCGATCTTCCTTCACCTGACATAGGACTTGCTCCAGGTTGTTTCTCAGGGCATTCACCGCGGCTTCGTTCGTCTGTGCCATGTCGCGCCATAACTGATTCTCTATGCATAAATTCTTCACTCTTTCTTCTAATGCCCAATTTAATTTCCCCATCTTTTCGATCTCTTCCTCTTTGGCTTTCAGCCTCTTCATCGCACTCGCTTCAATCGCCTCCACGATCCTCCTCGCTTGTCTCTTCCTCTTTTCCTCTACTTCCGATCTCACCTTCTCCAACTGTTTCCACAACAAAATCAGATCGCGAGTCTTTTTTAAAAAGAAGAGAAAGAAAAACAGAGATGGATTGATGGAAATTGCTTACGTGTTGAGAAATGAGACGGTCGATGTCGAGCTGTTGTTGTTGGATGTGGAGGGAGATGTCTTCACCAAGAAACGAGAAAGATCCGCAAGACTTGGTGGAAGTTGGGGCAGAGGGATGGGAGAGGAAGGGATTGATGGAATAATCTCTGGAGCGCTTTCTTGGGAGAGGGAGGTGATACGTGAGGCCGCTGTCGGATTTCATTGCCGGAGAGGCAGTTTTGGGGGAAACCGAATCGACGATGACGGAATTGTAAGCCGGAAGAAGAGTGGTGGTCTCTGCGGTGGTGGTTCCGGATATTAATGGCACTCCATATCCGATTTGACTGGCGTACAAAGTTCCATCTCCCTCAGTGGGATTCACCAATAATTCTCTGTAAATCAATCCATTAGAATCAAACCCAAACCCAAACCCAAACCAACACGGCTTGCAGAAAAAAGAAAAACGAACATGAAGAAGATAAACATCGTAAACATACGCATACCTGTTGGGTCCTATTAGTTGAGGATGGAAGAGATTGAGATGGCGAGCTTCAACAGCCATGAGAGAGTAAGAAAAATCAAACAAACCAGGTCTGATCTTCTCTTGCTATATGGAATCACAGAAGAGCAATTTTCGATTCGAGATGGAGAGAAAGCAGAGAGAGAGAGAGAGAGAGAGAGGGGACATGCAATTGCAATCAAGGAAGCAAGGGGAATGGTGGGGGGTTGAATTTATTTAGTGGTTGCCTTTGTTTAGAAAAAGTAATTGAATAAAAAAAAAGAAAAAAGAAAAAATAGACAGCGATATATTATACTTGACAGGATTATTGATATTGATGATAATAGAGAGGAGGAGTCTAATTTAGGATTCGGTTAGTAGTAGAACGTGAAGGGGAGTTGGGTTTCGAGTGTTTGAAAGTTGAATAAGAAACGGAAAAAGGAGTAAATGAGAGGAATAATGGGGCGAGGGCGAGGGCATTTCCGTGATATGGGCATGGGGTTATCTTAAAAAGAAGGATCAGTGGGACTGGAAGGTTGTTTTTGTTTTAAATAACTGACAAGGCAAGAATATGCCACGTAGCAAATGGACACTGGGGCCTCAGAGCAGGCCGCCACGTAGGCCCAGCTAAACTACAAAACAACTTTTTCTACTCCTTCCTTCCCTCCCATCCACGTGGGGTAGATGCGGGAGAAGGAAACAAAACTGATTGTTATGCCACGTGGAAACTGCCAGCGTAGCCAAACATAATTAAAATTAAAAAAAAGAGAGAGAGAGAGAGAGAGAGTGGGGACCACATTGGGGGGTCAGTGGCCGTTGGGGGGAGGGTACGGTGTACCCGGGTGGCGGAAAAGGAATGGAGTGTGTGATTCATGAATCATGCTTCTCTCATGGGGAACCCTTTCCCTTCTATTTCTCTCACAATATATAAAAAATAATAATAATAATAATAAAAAACCTCCTGTTTCGCACTCCACGTTCCCTCTCCTGCACCCCCACTCTAATGGACGGCCCACGATTCAATCTTAGATGCCCATCTCTCTTACCTTTGTTTCCAACTTACATTCTATGAATTCTATTTCAATACTTTACATTTTGTTTCAATTTATCTTTAATACTTTCATTAAATTTACACCCTCCCTACGCTGTATTTTACCAACCTAAAATTTCACTTTTTTTTTCCAAGTACAAAATAAGATACAACCAAACTTAGCTGGAATTGGATAAGTCCACGTAAACAGTTTGCATTATCTAGATTATTTAAAAATGGTTCCTTCTTGCATGAACCATTAAAGAGTTTTTTATTTTTAATATACTCAAAAGAGTTTGATACGTCGTTCTGCTTGCTTGATGAGAATGATTCATTTCGTAGTCCTCTTACGAATTTCTTTATAAACTCGTCTACAATCAATTACGTTTTATTATCAAATCTTTTTTTTTTCCATGAATAAACTTCTATATCATTATAGAGTCGATTTTAGTCCAAATAGCTCGAATACCCACATTTTCTACAAGATATAGGCCTTGTTTGAGCGTCATAGCCTCAGCCAGTAGGTCCATAAAGCGACTTGAGTTGTTTTGCACCTAATACTATACTTTGTCATTCACATCGCAAATAATGATTACGAAACCAACCCTTCCATCAAAAAACATTGCACCTCTGTTGAGCTTATAATATAGTAGGTCCGGAGGTACCCAATTTTTTCCATCAAAAAATAAACTCCTAGTATCCATTAATAGTTAAAAAAAATTAAAAAGAACTATTTTAGACAATCAAATAAAGAGAAAGAGCCGATTCTGAGGCTGCACTAATTCTATATATATCAAAGAAATTCATCTACGTGTCAAGCAATAATAGGCAAAATACAAGAGAGATATTAAGAGGAAAATAAACTATACAAAAGGAATAATCTAATGATTAATTCTTAATCTAACATCCTCGCAAGCTGACTGGGAGTGGAACAACAATAAGCTTGGTACAAAGACAACTAAAGCATCGAGATGGCAAAACCTTTGTCATGATATCTGCTAGTTGATCCTCAGAAGGATCAAAACGAACCCAGCAACTTGTTCTCGTAGTAAGTGATGATTTATTTCGATGTGTTTCGTATGATGATGCATAACATGGTTTGCAACATGATATGTAGCTCTAACATTATCCCATAAAAGCAAATGAGGGAGATAAAAAGTGAAAACCAATCTTCTTGAGAACCGGCTCAACCCAAATCAAATCAGTAGCCGCATTAGACATACCACGGTATTCAGATTTTGCACTAGAATGAGACATTATTTTTTTCTTCGAGGAGCATCAGGAGATAAAGCTATTTCCAAAGAAAACATAAAAACCATTAGTGCTACGTCTATCATCTGAACAACTAGCCCAATCAACATCCTTATAATAAGTTAAAGCCTCAATAGGTGTATTTAATATGATAAACATGTTAACTATTTCTAAATTTTTTTTTTTTTTTTAATTCAACAATTGCAGGCTTTGAGAATTGAAACATCGATTTTGGTGATCATAGTAGGTGTTTTATTCATTGAACTATATACTTAGATTGACAAAAATTAATTGAGTCGTGAAAAATTGATTAAGAACTGAATGAGTTTAAAATCCTTAAAAAAAAGAAAAACTATAAAAATTAAATGGTCGCATAGTAAAAATTAACACTTTATTTTGATTAAATTTTTTACAATAAAAGCTAAATTATTATAAATTTAAATGTGTAGAAACTAAATTATTTCATATTAAAATAAATTAAATTGTTAAATATTTAAAAGTAAAAAATTAAGGGTGAATTTTGTAGGACTTTTAAATTTTTCCTTAACATGAAAAAAGTCCTAAAATTAACCGTATTTGATTAAAACTTTGAAAAGTACTTTTAATTACTTAAAATGTTTTTTAGAAATTTTAATAACAAAAAATGATTTGAAAAAATGTACAAACATATAAAATAGCTTTTTAAATTAAATATTTAATTGTTATTTTTTAAAAAACGTTTATATAATAAATATTCTACTTTAAAATATTTTAAAAAGAAAGTTATATCATACAAAATGGTTGCATAAAAAATATTTTTGAACCTTTAATTTGGCATTTGCGAACGCGATGAGAGGGTGGCATTAGCCGATGGCATGCGATGCCAGCTGCAAGTTTCTGAGAAGCAACGAAATCCCAATTTCATTATTTATAATTGAAATTTCTCATAACATATATTTTTAATTTATTTTTGTAATTTATTTTTAAACGTGGAAAATACAGGACAACTCAATGGACCCATATAATTTCATCCAAGTGCTGGTTCCGAGGCAACCCTCCCCCGCCCTCTCTTTTTCTGCAGCCTATATAATTAATTTTTATATTCCGAATTCACAAACGCCAACTAAATTTGTTGGATTTCTTTTTTTAGTACAAAAAAAAAATAATAATAATAATTGTCGGATTATACTCTGCGACTGTTTAATCTCATCACCATTATCATTATTTATTATTTATTATTTATTAAATCCCATAGAACCGGCATCTTGCTTTCTCAGTTCGACCCACATTACCCCATACACACAGCTAATTTTGTGCCCAATGCTTCAAGTCCTGTCCCCATTTTTCTTTCTAAAATCACTCATTTCTTTTTCTTTTTCTTTTTTTTTCTTATTCTCTCTTATCCCATACGATATATAAAATTAATTATGCCAGTTTACTTTCATGTTCCAGCTTTTAGCTTATGTTTATTTGGTTTTGAACATTTTTAATTGATTTTCCTTGCTCTGTTTTGGTCTTTTTGTTCTTTGGTTTTTCTACTTGCATGATTGTTTCGGTATTTTCTTCATTTTGATTCGACTGTTAATATATTACTTTTGGGGGAAAAAATGTGAAATCTATAATATTTCGGTACGGGTTTTTTTTTAAAAAATAATGGGATGTTATATTTCAATTGCCTAATCTAAATTATCAACGGACATATTTTGAAAATAAAATAAAAATCAGATGAAAAGGAGCAATAGATATAAGGTTGTCTCTTATTTGTGTTAAGATGTGGAGCCCAATTCATTTTGATCGTAGAGAATTATCGTACAAGGATCGAAGAAGACGGATCGAGAGAGATTTGAGAAGTTGAAATTTCTTGCTAGACTATTGGGAAAAGTGAAGTCAAAACTAAAGGAAATCTATAAAATCACTTTTTTTCGTACAAAGATTGAGGAAGACGGTTCGAAAAATATGTGAGAAGTTAAAATTTCTTACGGTCCAGAGGAGGCTGTTGCGAAAAGTGAAGTCAAAACTGCAGTAAATCTATAAAATCACATTTTTCTTCTAGGATTTGGTTTGCAATAATTTTTGTTAATTAAGTTTTGGTGTGAGCCTTAATAAATACACTTATAACTCAAAAGATCTATATATACAGAAACATAGATAGAAATCTAGAGATGTAGAGATCTATAGTGTGTGTTTTTGTAAGAGAGATGTGTGGACTTCTTAGAGAGAATAGACAAGAAAATAGGTATTATTTTGTATTGGTTTTACTAACAAAGAACACGAAGAGTGAGATTGTACAACGAGGTTGACTTGAGTGTTCCTTTTGTAATCTAGCTGATTTAGTGAAACCTCCAATTGCAGGAACTGGACGTAGTCCGTTTCATTGTTGGGATGAACCAGTATAAATTTCGGTGTCAAATGTCTCTTTCCTTGAATCTATTTACTTTCAATTTGATTAATCTTATGACTTAATTTGTGAGTTGTTTGTTTGAGAAATTAAATAATCTTTAAGTTATTAAAATTGAGCCTAATTTATTATTCACTTTAGTGAATTGTATGATTTATTTTGATTTTTTCCCCCAACAATTTGTTTACGAGAGTACAAAATTGAATTGTCTCCCTATCTCACCTATTTTCGGTTAAGATGAACCATTTTTACTTTCTTTTTTATCGAAAATGGACCC
>JAOANK020000006.1:562821-585275 GCA_026257165.2 Telfairia occidentalis
AAACTCTTTGTATAGGATACCCCCACTCACATGTCCTCACATGAACGGTTAGGATCATAACCGTTTGTAACACTTTATAACTCTTGTAACAATTACAAAGTGAGTCGTATCCTATAGTGTTACCAGGATAAGGTACCCAACTTTATCCATATACTATAAACCGTTTAGGTTATTATTTAAAACATGATCCACCTGTATGTCTGCTACATACATGTTTGAATTACATAAAAGAACCTTGGATCTTTGTTTATTGGATTGGGTTAATGCACACTGAAAGTGAAATAAAATAACATTTTATTTTATTAAATAAATAATTTATTTACAATAATTACAAAAATTACAAAACTCACTAGATTTAAGGCACCAACCCCAACAATCTTACTGTCTACAGCGAAAATGATCTTGTACACTATGAAGAAGTAGAAACGAATCCAATTTGGAGAAAAAACCATGAAAGAAGAAATTGAAGCTATAGAAAGAAATGAAATGTGGTATTTAACTAAGGTTCTAGGAGGTGCTAAGAAGATTGGGGTTAAATGGATCTTCAAAACTAAGTGTGATTAGAAAGGTGATGTCAGTAAGCAAAAAGTACGATTGGTGGTGCACGGATATACTCAAGAATATGGACTAGATTACAAGGAAGTGTTCGCCCCTGTAGCACGCATGAAGACTATCCAACTGGTCATTGCTGTCAGTGTTCATCATGGATGGTCCATCTACTAGTTGGATGTCAAATCTGCCTTTTTGTATGGAGAATTAACTGAAGATGTTTTTGTTGAACAACCACAAGGATTCGAGAAACAAGGGAAGAAGGAAAAGTCTACAAGCTGAATCGTGCTCTATATGGCTTAAAACAGGCCCCCCAAGCTTGGTGTAGTCGCATTGAAAGCTATTTTCTAAGCCGTGGATTTGTAAAATGTGAGTATGAACCCACTTTATTCACTAAGGTGGAGAATAACAGTATTATGGTGGTAAGTTTGTATGTGGATGATTTGATTTATATAGGAAATAATGATCAGTTGATGATGGAGTTCAAGAAATGGGAAAAATGAAATTTTTTCTCGGTCTTGAAGCAACACAGAAAGTTGATAGGTATTTTTGTGTGTTAAAAGAAGTACGTGATAGATTTTCTAGAGAGATTTGGAATAAGAAATTCAAATTCTGCTCAAAATCTGATGGTTCCAGGAAGTAAAGTAGGCAAGGATGAAGATGGAAAAGGAGTTGATAAAACATTTTACAAGCAGATGGTAGACAGTTTAATCTACGCAACTGCCACTAGGCCAAAGATCATGTACAGTGTAAGTCAAGTTAGTCGGTTTATGGAAAACCCAAAGGACCTTCATTTTCAAGTAGTAAAGCGAATCATACGCTATCTCAAAGGAACTTGCCAATTTGGATTGTTTTATCTAAGAAATGGAGAAAAAGAACTGATCGGTTATATAGATAGTGACTATGCTAATGATGCTGACAAAAAAAGCACATCATGCTATGTTTGCATGATGAGTGAAACTGCTGTCTCATGGAGTTCGAAGAAGCAACCGGTGCTGAGTCTATCAACAATTGAAGCAGAATTTATAGCAGCAGTTGCAAGTTCTTATATATCAAGTTGTGTGGCTTAGAAGAGTACTTGAGGCAGTAGGAAGAAATCAAACAAGCCCCACAGTTATCTACTATGACAATAGTTCTACCATTAAGTTGTCAAAGCATCCAGTTATGCATGGAAGGAGTAAACACATTGATGGACGTTTTCATTTTCTAAGGGAACTTACAAAGAATGAAACAATTGAGCTGCAACATTGTAGTTCACAAGAACAGTGGCTGATGTCATGACAAAGCCACTCAAGCTGGAAGACTTTGTTCGAATGAGAAAGAAGTTAGGAGTTGTCGCAAATGTAAATTGAATATGTGTGATGATTCAGTTTAAGGGTGAGAATATTAGATATGTTTCGACAAGTCTCCAGCTGTTACTAGAATGCTGGAGGTTGTTAGCTTTGAATAAGTCTTCTAGTTTGAGTTCTCTTTTCTTATTGGATAGTTGGTGGAAATCAGCAAAGTTATTTGGTGAGTCATTATTTTTTTCTTTGTAAGCTGGCTATATATATTTCATATAGCACACGAATAAAACAAGGTTTTATCCTTTTTTTCATCAAATACTTCAGTAGCTGTTTTCTTTTATAACACTTTCATCCTTTCTCTCCTTCTCTTTTCGTTATCATTATTATTTTTAAAACTTTTTTTTACAATTTCTTCATGTAAGAAATAAATTTAGCTTTCAAAAGTTTTCTCTCCTCCCTTCCACCCCTCCTCTATTCTCTTTTAATATTTTTCTCAATCTCTTCAATTATATGTCAACAAAATACTTGAAATAATTTAAAGAAAAATTATCCCAATAAAAACAACAAGAACAACCGAATAGTAAATATATAAACAATAAATTAACTAGATCAATTTAAGATTATATTAAGATGATATTGTGTTTTCTCAAGCAATCAGTGATTTACCATGAGTTGATGTTTTCTTATGTAAATCATTGATGTACTAAATTTTAGTTAATTAATGATTTGTTTTAAATAGTTTTTTTTTTTTCCTTCATGGAAATCACCAAATTACTAAATATTTTTAATTAGTGGGTGAATTAACGCGAATATGATTTTTTAATTTAGGAATTTCAAGATTTGAAAAGGTTTCAAATCTTAAAGAAATTGAAATCATTTCTTTCGTTTAGAAGGTAAAAAATTGATTTCAAATCTAACTTAATTTGAAATCTCATTTTTTCTAAAAAGTTATTTTGTAACGTGATTTTAAATTTAAATATTTATGATTACAATTTTACTCTAGAAAAAGATGTATATTTTTTCTCATATTTATGTTCTTAACACACGCTCTTCTTCATACACTTTTATTATATCTCTACAACTATACTTTCCTTTATAGTAATAATTTCTTATTCTACAAATCTCTAATCGCCAATTCTCAACTAATTGGTTCGTTTTTTTGTTCAATTATTTACTTTTTTCTCTTTATATCTAATTCCCAACATGGTTCGTTTTTCGTTCAATTATTTATTTATTTTTATAACTAATTTGGATTTCTTGTATGCGATCTTCTTTTGTTTGGATCATCACTCAAACAAAGATTCAAACAAATTCCAAGTTAATTTTTATGCTTTTAATTCATTAACTTTGATTTGCTTTGATTTACTTAGAGGATTATAGGTACCTTGTTATTTGTTATTATAATATTATATTATTAATAATATATTATCTTACAAAATTATAAGGGCATAACAGTAAACTGTTAAACTTTTCTTTCATTTTTTTTAAGCCTCCCAACAAAAAATTTAATTTCAGTTTGAAATCTATTTGGTTCCAAACAAAGAAAGAAATTTGAAATATTTATATGCTCTAAGATCCTGAAATTTAAAATCATCTCCAACTAAATTCAGATTCCAAAGACCAAGCTTAGCATAAAAATAAGTTTAATTAATACACAAAATCTATAATTAAATAACTCGGCTAAAATATACAATTGTTTTTAAAAGGGTCTAACGTCGTTTTTGTTTGAATCGTTTTTATAATTTATTGAACCCACCAAAATAATATTTGTCTCAACGATTAACTTATCATAGGTAAAGTTTGGAAGAAGAGTATAATATTTTTGTATAATTTGATAAAATTAAAAGTTGAGATTATTGGGTGAATATTGATATTTTTCCATTTCCTTTTTACTTGAAGCCTTTTTATGTTGTTCTTGAAGTACAGAAAGTTCGTCTTCTCCACTGTTGGCGCCAGAAAAAACGAGCCACAGAGACAGAGGAAACCAACTCTCAAACCAACCTTTCTCCTCAGCAGCTTCCCAAGCTTCCTCCCTGTGTTCAGTTCTGTTTCCCACCTGGAAAAAGTGAGGGTCAGAGTCAAAGGGCTTACTAGATTCCTAATCAAACAAATTACTCTAAACAGCTCTGCATTCTTCCCCAAAAAGCAGTGCGATTGTCCATTTGTTTATGCTGAAGTTTGATTTTAGCGGCAGAAAAGCAAAAGCAAAAGCAAAAGCTAAAGCTAAAGCACCTGCACTGCATTCCTCAGTCTGCTCTATCTTTCTAGCTTTTTGGCCCCCAATTCCTTATCAAACTCCAAAGCAACTCAATCATCCGTCGCACTAATCCAATTCTTTTCTTACTCGCGGAGCAATCCAAAAGCTCCTCGCTCCAATTGCCCCACCTCACACTCAAAGCATCTCTCCAGTTCGTTCTTCTCTACTACATAAACATGGTCCTGGCCACCTTTTTCCTCATTTGCACAAACTCAGACTTAAGCCCCAATCCAAAAGATTCCAGTTACAGAGACGGTGTTTCGTTCGGTTTAGCAAATCGATCAGCTGGAAGAATTACCAGATTGTTTTGGCGGGGTTCTGAGGTTTGCGAAGCGAAGTTATGGCGAGTTCCAGTGGGAGCAAGAACGAGGTGGGGCCGCCACTTTCGCTGTCGCGGCGGATGACGCGCATACCGACTCGAATGGTTGAATTGCCTGAGGATAATTCCGGTATTGACAGTGAGCTTGTGCCATCGTCGCTCGCGTCCATTGCCCCCATTCTCCGTGTGGCCAACGAGATTGAGCCTGAAAATCCAAGAGTCGCCTATCTATGTAATCACTCAAACCAACATATTGCTTACCTACTCTTATGAGACACCAATTAATTCAATGGTTATTAAAGTTAACAACGACATTTCCATATGCTCTTTTTACGTGGTAGCGAATGGCTGAAATCATGATATAGAGACTCTTTTGCTTGAATTTTCTTTATCATTCGAAGTATTTATATAATTTAATTCTTTCAGTATTTCCCCCTAATTTATTTTGGTGGTGGCGGTGGAGGGAAGTTGACGTGAGCTTCCTCTACTGCTACTAATACCTGCAAGAATGTCTTACCCGTTCCTCTCACTAAGGATGTGAAAGTAGGAAGAAGACAAGTTAGATGATGTTAGTGTTTTGATTTAGAAAGTCACTTGAGTCATGATCAGGAAGAACGTTTATGGCAAAACTACATCAAACGACACGCAGAAGAAAGTACAGAATAGAATAATCTTGTCTCTACGTTGTAATTTTAGCTGCCCAGTTATGGATGGTATGCGTATGTTTCACATTTTCAGGATAAGGATGGATAGAAGCATAAATCATTTCTAACTGTCGATGTAAGTAGATGGGTTGCTCTTCAGTTTTGTTCATCATAATACTTTGCTAGGAATATTAGCTATGGAAGTGGGCATTTTTTAAATGACATCATCGTGTATTGAAAGAAACTCTGGATGAAATATGGATATGACATGTTGCTAAAGGTTATGTTAGATGATATGAGAATATACATAAAGAGGTTAGTTGGCTGATGAAATGCTTACCTCGTCAATCACCTCCACAAATGTAACTTAACTTTTAATTTTTCTACTTTGATAATGCCGTCTGTCTTCCAAAGAAATTTTACATTTTTCTTGTTTGCCCTTGTAAATCTAGTTGCTGAAGAAACTGAAAGTACGCATCTAAGTTAGACTTATGGTATGACCATATTGAGAGACACGTTAATATAATAAACAGAACCATTGCAAAAGACTGGAGCCCAAGGACATAGACTTCAGAAGACATCTAAAATGGCAAGGAGGATTTATCACCTGACTTTGAACCGCTGACTGGTCATCCACTGTCTACTTATGATGTGTCGGATCATTAGAATGCATCATTTGACTTTCTTGAACTTTTAGGATTCTGTTTTACTTTTCACTTTGTTTGCCTTGAGCAGGTAAGATCCACCCTTTTTTAGTCTAGGGAACTAACATTCTGTGCATATTCTACATTCTAGCATACAACTTATCAACTTACTATGTTTTGGAGATCAATGGAGCTTCGTTTGAATCCTATCAATGAGAAATAAAGAATATAATCACTATAGGGAACAAGGAGATGCTGGTCTAGTAATTGTTGCTTTTGTGCCTCAACAATCTTATCCAAATAACATCAATCTACAGGCGACAATGGTAAATATGCTGAGGTTGACTAGAGCCATACATTCAAGTTTTTTGAAGTGGCTTATCTATGGTTTTTGAGACAATGCGTACAACTCAAAATGGAAAGGGGTTAAAACTGCATACTTTTTCATGTCTAGAGTTACAGTTAAATTGAAGAGGCAGGGAAGGTCCATCTTTGCCACCACCCTTCTCCTCTCTTTCTGTGATTTAGTTGCAGCTCCATCACTTGAATTTGAAGGACTTCAGTGATTTTGATTTGTCTATTTATGATATTATCTCTAGAAACAATAATATGACTTTATTAAATTACATTGGGTTGTATGAGACAAGTTCTTCCTTCACGCCAGCATTGAAACCATCGAGTTTGCAAGTAACTGTGTGTCAAGTGAATAATGACTTCGTAGACTTTTAGTGAATAGACACTGGGAACTTACAGCTATTAACTCCGTTCTGTCTTTAACGTTTACCTTTATCCTTCAAGGGTAAGTGATATACTTGCAAAAGTTTTCCTTTACGCTATCTATAGTTCTGTACAAGCATGATAGATGCATTACAAGATAAATTACTGCTGGATCTTGTTATTAGTGTGCCCATGTTACGAAATGGATGGTGCAAATTTTGGTTGTGCTTATTTTCTTTCTGCAGTGGTATTTAGCTAAAACCACATTTGAAAATTTTATTCCTTGTTACTTTTATATGTAGGCCGCTTCCATGCATTTGAGAAGGCACATAAAATGGATCCAACATCAAGTGGACGGGGTGTTCGACAGTTCAAGACCTATTTGTTACACAGACTTGAAAAGGTATACCTTTTAATAGAATAGTGTTTTTAGATTTAGTCACAAAGTTAACTACTTAACTTTTAATAGTATCAAGTTAATTACTTAAACCATTAAATAGTTCACATTTAGATTTCTTTGACTTAAAAAAATGAAGCATATACATTTTAGTTTGGGCGGTGTATCCATGTGCAACACGTGTTGGACAATCCAGCACTTAGTTGGCACAATAGACGCATGCCAGACACTAGTTGAGCAAATTAAATATGAGTGCAACACTTGTTGGATACATGTTAACATTGGTTAAATACAATAAAGAGTGTTGGAGACCCAAGACAAACAATCGTTTGATATAAGAATTAAAGTATTTAAACTTTTATTTATTTATTTTCATTTAAATAGGAAAATATTTGACTACACACTAGTATGTAGATATCTTCCTACACACCATAATTATATTTTTGACAACTAAGGGAGAGAAGTGTAGAAAGAAGAAAATTTTTCTTTTTTTTTCAAAAAATAAATCGTTGTCAAATTTATTATGGTGGTGTGTGGCCAAATATTTTTATTTAAAATATGGACACATGTATAGATATAGGACAACATAATAAATTTTGGGAGTAAAATATGTCAAACTTGATTTTGTAAGCATATAAATGCATAAGGTTATTGACTCTATATTTTCTCCTTGTATAACAATAATATATATTTTAAAATATTATACTCTAATAAGCACGTTCTTTTTGTGTCTATGTCTTAGATTTTTCACCGTGTCATGTCCATGTTCTTGTTTCATTTAAATTAATTACTTGAACCATTAAATGGTACATTTAGAGCTCTTTTTCTTTCTTCTTTCCTTTCCTGATGATCAATACAAACTATTATAGCCTCACAAATGCTATCTTGAGATTTCTCAATACAAAAAATCACACCTTATGTTGGGCATAAGTTTCATTATTTTTCTTCCTCCTCCCTATCCTTTATTCATCTTTTGGAACCATAGTGTTGAGCATCAATAAGAATCTGTATAATTTATGCATAATTTTAAAAGAATCTTTGAATGACAGGCATCATACTTTTTTTTTTTACTAAGGTGGAATGTGCGATAAGTACCTCAACTTTTGCAACATTTAAAGATAATGCTAATTTCACCTATATAATATTTGTTTGATTCAAGACATGGATCAAATTGCTTAATACAAATTCATACTTTTTACAGGAAGAATACGAAACGCAACCCATACTTGAAAGAAATGATGTTCAAGAAATTCAGTCTTTTTACCAGAAATTTTATAAGCACAATATTGAAGGAGGAGAATATACCAAACGACCGTGAGTTTTGTTTTTCATCTTTCATATACCATAGTTTTGCTTACACTGCTTACACCTTTTGTTCCCCTTTGATTTTTAAAGGGAAGAGATGGCTAAGATTTATCAGATAGCGACGGTGCTATATGAAGTACTAAAGACAGTGGTACCTGCTTCAAAAATTGATGACAAGGTAGGAGTCTTCAAACTTTCCATGCAAGAAATTATTAAGCTCCTCTTACAAAAACATAAAACAATTTATTTGATTTATTGTCACAGACAGAACAGTATGCCAAGGAGGTTCAAAGGAAAAAAGAGCAGCATGAACATTATAACATTCTCCCCTTGTATGCTGTGGCAGTTAAACCAGCAATCATGGAACTTCCAGAGGTTAATATCAGAAGTATATATGATATTATACTTACTTTAGTTCACTGCTTAATTTTAGTCTCCTATAATGACCTTCATCGATAGATCGAAGCAGCAATAGAAGCATTACAGAAGGTGAACAATCTTCCAATGCCCAGAATTTATTCAACCAGCATTTCCGATGAAAATCCATCAGTTCCAATAGAGAGGGTGAAATCTGTAAATGATATTTTTGATTGGCTGTCCTCTATTTTTGGATTTCAGGTAACTTATGTTTTGAAGGCTCTTGTTACAATGGATTTTCTTTTACTGTTACTGGTAGTTGCTTCTGGACGTTAGCTGGCTCTGATATCAATATTTTTGGTGGGTGTTTAGGGTTTATTTGATATTTGATACAGTATCAAACCTTAGTTTTTTATAGTTTGGGGAATTGTGAATTTTTTATCCAAATTCCAATCCTTATACATCCAATCATCTGCTAATTTGATCCAAGGACGTTCACTGCTGTTTCCTTTTGTTTCCCTCTTTCTGTTATTCGGGCCAATAAGATTTAAAAGTACACATTGTGGGGATGTGTCCGTGATATATGAGATTGATGTTTTTTCTTGCGTTCATTTTCTAAGGGTAAAAATTCTTTTAGATTTGTTACGCCCAACTTTAGTAGGTCTAGTTGTGTTACGGATATAGTAGAAGCGATGATTAGATCTGCTAACTGCTATCATGTCTTCTTTGGATATGAAGAAAGGAAATGTAGCAAACCAGAGGGAACACTTAATTCTGCTTCTTGCAAATATTGATATAAGGAATAAGAATCCACAAGTTCCTCAACAGGTAAATCAGTTTGCAGATGAGAGATATTCTACACTGTTGGGTTTATGATGTGATCTGAATTTGCTAATGTTAGATATTACTTGCTTGATGCAGCTAAAAAGTGGCACTGTACAGCAACTGAGTGAAAAGATCTTTAAGAACTATATTTCGTGGTGTAACTATCTTCATTGCAAATCAAATCTTGGGTATATTTTATTACCATGTAAATCGTCAATTAACATTTTGATATCATATTAAATTTCATCAGATGCTGTCCTGTGTTGGATATTGCTACATTAACATGCACACGATCTGTGAATGCCTGTATTTAAGCATGTGTTTTACATTATTATATATATTTGTGTAAAAGTTTTTATGCTATTTGAACACTTGAGAGTTATTACCAAGTACATGGTTTATTAACATTCAGGTTTCCTCTAGGTCGTGACCAACAACTCTTGCAGCTTATCTACTAAGTATATGGTTTATTTTACCCTTCAGGTTTCCTCGTGAATGTGACCGACAACAGTTGCAGCTTATTTACATTGGACTTCATCTTCTTATCTGGGGCGAAGCTTCAAATATTCGCTTCATGCCTGAATGTTTATGCTACATTTTCCACAATGTATGTTTTCTTATTAGATTACTAACTTATAATGTCTGTTGGAGTTCTTTTTATTGTTAGTTCTCAAATACTCGGTGCACTTGATGCCATTAAAATATAAAATAGAATTGTTGTTTCCATTATTATCATTATTTATTAGCGCCACCTTTTCTTGATCATTAATATTTTAATATCATTTCCATGATTATCATTATTCAGAATTCTGATTTTCCTTAAAAATAGAGATTTTTTATTTTATTTACAGTCTGTTTTTCTGAGGAGTTATGCTCAACAATCATATTTTCCTGAAAGTTAGGTCAGAATAATGTGTCTAATAGGACAGTACATGAAAGATGAGACAAAGTAATGGTACATGGTGGAGGCTGAATTTAACTCTTCCCGTTATACTTGTTAAGCTAATTAACAATTATTTCCATTGGAGTCAGCAAGTCATGGGTCGTCCATGGGCTCTAACTGGCTGTTATCAAGTTAAGGGAAAATTTCAGAGACAGGAGGCGGGGGGAAAATTAGAGTTAAAAAGTGGAGGGTTAGCTTGCTCTTGATTGTTAGATTTGAGTCAGGAGCAGAGGGGAAGAGATTCAAAGTACTTTCCAAAAATTAGCTTGCTCTTAATTGTTCGTTTCAGCCAAATAGACTTGAATCTGATTCATATCTTTTTTGAGGTATCTGAACCTCAGAGGTAATAAACCAAATGCTCACGAGACATTACTTGGTTGGTTCTAGTTTACATTATTGTCAAGAATCTACTTACCAATATTGACTATTGAGGGACTGTTCAGATGAACCAAATAAGTATAGTAATTATAGTCTATAGACAAGATGATAACTGCTGATTGTTTTAACATTGAATTAGAAAATGACATCTATAAGCAAAAAAAGGGAGAAAATATGAAAAAGAAATGCTATTGCATAAGTTATGAGTGAAAAGGTTTACTGAATTTTCTACTTTGGGTATGATTCTGCCCCAAAAATTTGGAGCTTTAGAACCCGCATTTTCTGGGGGTGCCACTGGATATCAATTTTGTTTGACTTTATTTCAAAAATTACGCAAGTTTGTTCACAATTTTCTTTGTTCTATTTTCATTTATTAAAAATGCTTTTGAAATCTCGGTCAAATTTCAAAATCTAGAAGTAAATTTTTGAAGATTATTTTTTTAGTTTCTGAAATTTGTCGACAATTTTAAATACGTTTTTAATACTAGATTTCTAACCAAAAAAAATTATTGGTAAATAAAGATAATTTATGAAAGGGGAGGTTGATATCTTTGATATTTGAGCGTTGATGGATAGCATGATTAGTGGAAAGGATGATTCCTGTGCACCCAAACTGGTGGACCGTGATCATGTCGGTCTTGCATATCAATTTTGGTTTACATTGTTAAATAGAGTCTGAGTTGTTGGATGCTACCGGAACATTCTTGATAAAAAATGTATAGCCAACCTTTTAAAATACTTCCTTTAGAGAGGGATTTCCTTGGAAAGATAGGGGAACCTGATGAGGAGTGTCACCTTATCAAGTGGACATGGTTTGTCTCTGTCTGGAAGCAGGAGGTTTGTGCATTGGCATTTGGCAATATGGAGTCTGAGGAAATTTTTTTTCCTAACAAAATGGTATGAGAGATATTTCCTAGAGAAAAATTCATTATGGCACAAAGTTCTTGCTAGCAATTATGGCTTGAAAGGTTTTGGTTGGTTTATGAGTAAAACGACAAAAACTAGCAGCTGCAGCCTTGGTGCATATTTCAAAGTTTTCTGCTCTTTTGTTAGAAAATTCAGAATTCCATTTTAGAAGGAACAAACAGTTGTATGGTTTTGTGGGAGGATGTGTAGATCAAAGTGCCCTCGCTGCCATCTTCCATAGACTGTTTGTGCTAGTTGGAAGTAGAGACTTTTCAGTTACAGTGTTGGGATCGACCCATTCAACCTTGTAAATTTAATTTCCTAAGGATTTTTAGGGAGCTTGAAATACAGGCATATAAAAACCTTCTGTAGGTTCTGGAATAATTTTCTTCCCGGAGATATGGAGGAGAGTATAATCTGGAAACTTGGTTCTTCAGGTAACTTTACTTGTTAGTTCTTTTAAGGTAAACTCACCACAGTTCCGTCTCTCCCTAAAATGTATTTCAAGGCTATTTGAGAAGGCAAGTATCAGAAAAAGGTCAATATCTTCCTTTGGAGGCTTAAGTACTAATGATAGAATACAAATTAGAAACCTTACAAGGCTCTGTCCAAATTCTTGTATCATTTTTCAGCATCAAACGGGAAGTGGAAGCCTTTTGTTCTCTTCTTGCTTGGTTGTCTCCAGATCTTTATAGTGGAGACTTCAATATTTTTGGTATTAAGGTGCCAATTCTATGCAATATAATTTTTTTGCCTTTACTGTGAAGCAGTTATTTTAAAACGAAAGCTGTAGTTTTGTGGTCAAACCCCGTAAAGCAATTTTTGGGTGGAATACAAGAATGTTCTCAAGATGTTATAGGGAACCCTGCTCCCTAGTACCTTTGGGATAGTATTTCTGCCGTTGCTTTGTCTTTGGAGCTCTTCTTCAAAACATTTTTGTAACTATCCCCTCTTCTATGCCAACTCCAATTGCAGTACCTTTTTGTAGGCTTCAGGAATTTCCTTTTGTAAATTCATACACCAGTGAACTTTATTTCTTAGAAAAAGATATTTTTTTTGGGATAAATTCAAATAAAAGAACTTCAGTTTGGTGGAGTCGTATTGCAATTATACTTTCTACAGCATTTGTTTTGAGCATGTGATTGCAAAATTTTGTAAGATCTTATGAATTACGTGAAACAGATAGGACAACCTGGGGTTTTATTTTATCTTTTGTGTGTGTGGCTTATTATGCCCCCATACTTCTTCGAATGTGAGTACTTTTCCTTTGTATTTATCACTCTCAATGAGAATCATGGAATTTATTTTAGATTCTTGTTTCTTACCATAGAATTCTGATCTAATTAATCTACAATTCATTTGCTTTTGAATGGAAGGAATGAAATCGTCGTACATTCTGGACAGGACAAAAACATGGTGCTTTCTCTCTCAACTCCCTCTCTCCCTCCCCATTCCTCCACCACCCCTCACCCGAAGCCTCACCATGCCTCCCTTTGATTTTGACCCTCATGGATCTCATCTCCTCCTCCGCCCCAACTTTGAACCACTCATCTGTCACCATTGACATAAAAATTTTCTCCATTGCGGTTGATGAAGTCAGCCGTGGAAGTAGGGTTCGCATCACAGAAGCCTGTCGTGACAGAACCTTCTCCATTACAATTTACTGGAGTTCTCTTCGTTGGATCAGTAAATGCTTCGCCAATCTCCTAACCGCTCCACTAAATTCTTCAAAGAAAGAAGGATAGATGATCAAATATTATAGGTTGAGAAAATTACTAATAAGTAGGGGCACTTTGCCGAGATCATTTGCCTGGATAACAATGGTGGGAAGAACAAAATCATTGTGCCTGTTGGTTATGAGAGGAAAGGCTGGTCATCCTTCAAAACACTTACCTCTTTTTATAGCTCTGATACCCACAAAAGCATTAAAGGCAAGGAACCTACCCATAAGGTTGATACCAATAATGCAAAGAGCATTAAAGGATCATCCATCACCCAACAACCAGAATAAAGCATTCATATCCCTCATCCTTCCCCTGCCTCTGACGCACAGGACTACAGAAAACACCAAAATGTTTGACAATAAACAAGTAATTCTCTGCCTCAACACTGGAAAGATCATTATTTTCCAAAGGAAAAACTTCCATGACAGCTGGTTCAAACTTTTGTGTGCCCTACAAGCTAATGTAATCGTTTACTTCCCCCTAGCTCCTTTTCAGCCCAACAAGGCCATTATAAGCTGCGAAGATGCGAACGAAGCTAAGATATTAAGTACTTATAAAGGCTGGCAACAAGTGGGATCTTACAAAGTCCTCTATAAGAAATGGTCCAACGAAGAAGTTATGCAGATGAAAAAGTTCCTTTTTATGGTGGTTGGATAAAAATCAGATGTCTCCCCATTGATAAATGGGACTTCCACACCCTCAAATATATTGGCAATGCTTGCAGAGGATTCATCAAAATTGCTCATAAAACCCTCAACCTTATGGACCTTTTAGAGGCAAGCATAAAGGTCAAAGGAAACTCCTCTGGGTTTATCCCAGCATGGGTACGCATCCCATCTCTCAACTCTCCATCTGCTTACGCACAAATGAACCCTTTTTTTGACTTTACTCACCATATCAGACTCATTGCCAGCGTTCATGGCGTTCCGATCGATAATAACCTGGAGGTTGAGGATGACACAGCCCCCAAGTTTGATGGTACCTCTCCATGCCCTGCTACAGTTGTACATCTGTCGCCTGATAGCAAATCGTCCCCGACCTTTTCCCCTGCATAAGAAACTATCTTTGTCCCATCTATCCTTTTACCTGTACTCCCTTGTTCACTTTCTCCTTCACCAATTGACTTGAGGGATCTACTTCCTTTGACTCTCACTACTTTTGGGACCTTTCCCACTATTGAATTGGACTTATTGATTTCCAAGACCCTCACCCTCTCTTTTTTCCCTTTGGTCATTAACCCACTCTTTATCCAGTCGGCACAACCAACCCTTGCCCTACCCAGTCTGTCATCCCTAAAATCACATGGAAAAAACCTTATCGTTAACAACTAAAAGACCATTTTACCAGCCCCCTCCCCACTCTTCCAGACTCTCCCTCCTTTTCTGCTTTCGAACCACCAGCCCTTGCGTCACCCATCGATGCCCCCTGTTTTGAGGCGATTCACCCCCACCCAAGACATCATTTCGGCTTCTACAATCTTTACCACTACCACCTTCGTGCCCTCACCTCCTGGTTAGAAGATTGTGGCCTTTGCATCATGGCCATCCCTTCCAAAAAGAATAAGACCAAACTCTCAACCAAGCTAGTAAAAGGCCTCAGAGAGCTTAGGAGCCTCTAATCATCCATCACTTATGAAAAGGGAGCTGATCTAAACAGCAGGGAGGGACCAAGCTCATCATTATGATCTTCTTCTTTTGGAATGTCAGAGGATTAGGTTCGTGGAAGAAAAGAGCTATGACCAAGTCCATTATTCTCAAGCACAACCCCACCATTATGTTTCTTCAAGAAACCAAGTGTTGCAACGTTGATCGATGGCTTATTAAGTTCTTGTGGAGTAGCAAAAACATCAGCTGGACTTCCTTAGATGCTTTGGGCTCTTTGGGTGGCATTACTATTCTTTAAAATGATCCTTCATTCTCTGTCTCCTCCATCACCTAAGATGCTTATTCCCTCTCCTTGAATATCTCTTTACTTGAGGGATTCAGTTTTTGGTTGACAGGGATCTACAGTCCTTCGTATGAGGATCAACAACCTCATTTCCTACAAGAACTTCAGGAGCTTGTTGGCCTTTGCGAGGGGAATTGGTTATTGGGTGGAGACTTCAACATCATCCGAAGGGCCTTTGAAAACTCTAATGGAACCTTGCCTTCACTCTCCATGAACAAAATTAGCAACTTCATCAACCAAAATAAATTAATTGACCTTCCTCTTTCTAATGGACTATTCACAAGGTTAGATTATAGAGATCCCCCCACCTTATCTCGCATTGATTGCTTCGTTATAACCGACTCTTGTCTGTTGAAGTTCTCTAATGCTATTGTCAGAAGGCTGGATCGCTCGACATCTGACCATTATCCCCTTGTTGCTGAGATTAGGTAATTCGAAATGGGGTCCTTCATCTTTCAAGTTTGAAAATATGTGGCTTCACCACCCCAGCTTTCTGACCTTTGTTGAAGGATGGTGGAATCAACATCCTATTGAGGGCTGCCTGACCATGGTTTCATCCAAAAATTGAAGGGTCTGAAATTGGCTTTGAAACAATGGAATTTGGAAGCCTTTGGTAATGTCGTTACCCAAAAATCGGAGATTCTCCAAGGAATTGCTGATATAGACTCTTTGGAGGAGAGTTCTGCTTTATCTCCTATTCTGATTGCCACTAGAATCTCTCTCAAGAAAGACCTCATAACCATCACTACAAGAGAGGAGTCTTTATGGAGACGAAAATGCAAGCTCAAATGGTCCTAGAAGGTGATGAAAACACTGGGTTCTTCCATAGATATGCTGTCGCAAAAAAGAGGAAAAATACTATTTCTAATATCCTATCAAGGCAAGGTACCAGCCTCCTTTGCAATGGTGACATTGTTACTGAATTTATTGACTTCTACAAGGATCAATAAGAAAGCGGATGGCCTTAGACATCTTCCACCACCAAACATTGACTAGAATCCCATTTCCAATGAACAAAGCTCCTTTCTTGGGCCCCCCCCTCACTCTGGAAGAGATTAAAATGGCTGTTAATGCGCTTGGCTCGAATTAATCCCCGAATCCCGATGGCTTTTCTGCCGAATTCTTTAAAAAGGCTTGGAACATTCTAAAGAATAATCTTATTCTAGTGTTCCAAGACTTTTTTCAGAGTGCCATTATCAATGCTAGTCTAAATGAGACCTACATCGGCCTTATCCCCAAGAAATCAGATGCTCGATCCGTGTGAGACTCTCGACCTATTAACCTTACATCTTGCCTTTACAAAATTGTGGCTAGAGTCCTCTCCGAACGCTTGAAATCTGTCCTGCCCCACACTACCACAGATTTCCAATTTGCTTTTGTTAATGATGGGCAAATATTTGATGTTTCTTTGATTGCCAATGAGATCATTGAGGACTATCAAAGGAGAAATAAGAGAGGATTGGTGATTAAACTTGACATTGAGAAAGCTTTCGACAAGGTTGATTATGATTTTCTTGATTCCATCTTGCAAGCTAAAGGTTTTGGCATTAGATGGAGGAAATGGATTAGGGGATGCATCTCAACGGCCACTTCTCCATCATCATTAATGGTGGACTTATGGGAAAAATCCTCGCCTCTAGAGTTCTCCATCAAGGTGACCCATCCTCCCCTTTCCTATTTATTTTTATCATGGATTGTTTGAGTAGAATACTCTCCCTAGCTTCTAACCAAAGCCTTATTATGGGTTTTGAGATTGGCAACAATATCTTCATCAACCATCTTCTCTTTGCCCATGATACTTTGCTTTTCTCTTCCAATGATCATAACTCACTCAACAATCTCCTCAACATTGTTGGCTCCTTTGAAGAAGCATCCTGTCTCAACATAAATAGACAAAAATCAGAATTCCTTGGCCTTAATTGTGAGGAGCTTATGGTGGAATCTTTAGCTTTACAGCATGGCTGTAAAGTCGGTCAATGGCCAGCTACCTACCTTGGCCTTCTGCTAAATGGTAACCCAAAGAGTCTGATCTTTTGGGAGCCCATGATTAAAAAAGCGGAAAAGAGACTCAACAATTGGTGCCACAACTTTTTATCGAAGGGCGGGAACGTCACTCTCTTCCAGGCCACACACTCAAACCTCCCATCTATTATCTATCACTCTTTTACTTGCCCAAGAGGATTGCTGCTGCCTTAGAGAGACTCTTTTCTCGCATTCTTTGGTCTAGATGCAAGGAAAAAAAGCACTCTCACCTCCGCCAATGGGGCAAAGTCAAGTTACCACTTATAGATGGTGGATTGGGGATAACCTGTCTTAAGCAAAGCAACAAGGCCTTATTGGCCAAGTGGACTTGGCAATTTCATTATGAAAAGAACTCCCTCTGGCGCAAGGTTATTAAGGCAAAGTTTGGAACATCTAACGAAGACTTAAAGTCTGGTCCGTCGCACAAAGCAACCTCCAAAAGCCCGTGGAAGCATATATCTGCTTGCAGTGAGCTTGTTGATCAGAATATTAACTTCATTGTGGGGTACTGTAAGGACACTCTCTTTTGGGATGACCCTTGGCTCACTCAACAACCATTCAGACTTGCATTTCCATCCTTATATGCTCTTTCTTTGAGCAAATCCGACGCTGTGGCTGACGTTTGGAATGACACAGACTGCTCTTGGGTTCCTAACTTCTGCAGGAATCTCACTGATGATGAAACAAAAGATTGGATTGCTATGATCTCCCTCCTCCCTCTGTTTTTACTGAACAAAAAGGAAGATACATGGGTTTGGTAATTGGAAAAACACGGCCTCTTCTGTACTAAATCTCTTTCACAGCACCTTGGACTTGCCTTCGATCTTCAAAATCAGAGCTTATATAGAAGCATTTGGTATGATTTTTTCCCAAAACAGGCCAAATTTCTTCTTTGGGAAATCAGCCATCTTTGCGTAAACACCCACGATAGGCTGCAAATTAGAAGCCCCCGGATCTGTCTCCCCAAGTTGGTGCTGCCTTTGCAAGGTTTGTAGTGAATCTGCTTCCCATCTATTTGTTCGCTGCACCTACTCTACTTAGGTTTGGGCTCAACTCACGACACCATTCAACTGGTCTTCCGTTCCCCCTGCCACAACTATGCATTGGCTTAAGATGCTCTTTACTCAGCATCCCTTCACCGAGCAGAGAAAACTCTCTGGATGAATATCAACCGGGCCTACTTTTGGATTATTTGGAACGAACACAACTTCCGCATTTTCCAAGACAATGAATGCAACTATGATGCTGTGCTAGACTTCGCTTGGCCTTAACGTGGTGCAAAAGAACACCACCCTTTTGTAACTATACCCTTACTTCTCTTACTACCAATTGGAAATCCCTTTATCTTTTATATATTTCATTTAATCAATGAAATCAATGAATCGTTTCTTACCCCCCACCAAAAAAAAAAAAAAAAAGTCCTCGTATATTCTGATAACAGTATCTCTTGATCTTTATGGTGGTAAAATTGTGCAGTTGAGCACATTACTTTCAAATGGTTTACATTTCAACTGTTGCCTTTTTCTGTATATATTTATTTCATTGCTTCTAACAATTCTTTACATATTGTTGTTTAAGAAACGCTCAATCTTATTCTTGTTTCCTCAATGTGCAAGATGGCCAACGTTGTATTTGGGATTCTGTATAGTAATGTCCATCCTGTCAGTGGAGAATCATTTCAGACAGAAGCACGTGATGAGGAATCATTTTTGAGGGAAGTTATAGCTCCAATTTACCAAGTTCTTCTGATGGTAATCATATCTTTTCTTCAATCAATTTACTTGTTCCTAAATATGCATAAGATTGGATCTAAGAATTATTTACTTGGTACAAAAGGAAGCTAAGAGAAACAAAGGAGGTAAGGCAAGTCATTCTACCTGGCGGAACTATGATGATCTCAATGAATATTTTTGGTAAGGTTCATCAAGAAGTAAATTCATGTTGAGACTTTTGATATATTTACTTAAAATGTTTATGTGTTGATCTAGGTCGGACAAATGTTTCAACCTTGGATGGCCTATGAACCCTAAATCAGATTTTTTTAGGCATTCAGATGCTATACAACCTGCAAATGCGGTCTCTCTCTCTCACACGCTCTTTCTTTGTGCTGGTGGATTTATACATTGTTCTTTTATTGGCAGATTAATCCAGCTGTAAAATATTTTCATAAACATTGAACGTTGTTGTCAACACATGCTTTTCTTATACTATATATTTGCTCACATAATTTTAGAACATTTACGTGGAAGTTTATTTAAATTTTAGAATCCTAACCAAGTAGCTGCTGGAAAGAGGAAGCCTAAAACAAATTTCGTTGAAGTCCGTACCTTTTTGCATCTTTATAGAAGCTTTGACAGAATGTGGATATTCTTTATATTGGCATACCAGGTATTGTCAACCTTTTGGCTCTTTTATCTCACCTTTTTCTCATCTTTTCTCAAGGAACTTTATATCATCTGTAACCTAATGATTTCAGGCTATGGTAATAATTGCCTGGAGTCCTAGTGGATCTCTTCTTGCAGTTTTTGATGCTGATGTATTCAAAAGTGTTTTGAGCATCTTCATTACTGCTGCTATTCTTAATTTTTTGAGAGGTATGACTTCAATCATGAGTACATTCTGTTTCGTATAATTGCAAAATGTGGTACAAAAATTGCAGATTCTTGTGAAGCTTTCTTTTGATGATTGTTAAATATTATTTTAAGTTTTATGGCCATTTTCATTTTGATGTATGCTTTCTCTGCAGCCACTCTGGATATAATTCTAAGTTGGATTGCATGGAGGAGCTTGAAATTTACCCAAATACTACGTTACCTTTTAAAGTTTTTAGTGGCAGCAGCATGGGTTGTGGTTTTGCCTATTGCTTATTTTAATACCGTACAAAATCCAACAGGACTTGTGAAATTTTTCAGTAGTTGGGTTGCGGACTGGCAGAATCAGTCATTTTATAGTTATGCCGTTGCAGTATATCTGCTACCTAATATATTGTCTTGCTTAATATTTTTGCTTCCACCTTTGAGAAAAAAGATGGAGCGTTCAAATTGGCGAATTATCACATTTCTAATGTGGTGGGCTCAGGTAAGCATGTTTAATATTTATTACTTTCAATTGAAGTCGGTTGTTGGTTGTTTAGATGCTGATATTTTGAGTCTGGCTCTCTTTTTATGTTTCATCGCATACCCTGGGTCTAGTTCTCTTTAATCTCTGGTCTGACGTTTGGTTGGCCATACTGCAGCCTAAACTTTATGTAGGAAGAGGCATACATGAAGACATGTTCTCATTGCTGAAGTAAGCATACCTAAGGACGTACCTTTATTTGTTTATTCCTTTACTTTCAATTTATCACCCGGAGTTGAGGGAAGTTCCATTTTAGTGCTGTATCGTTGCAATAAAAACTGTGGCTGCCATTTTAGCTTTTACTCGAAATTCCAATATTGTCTACATAGGATCTGATGCGATAGAGCTTTTCAGTTTTGTGGGTGTTTTGCTTTGCTATCTTTTCCCCTATCATTTGTTTCTGTTGACAAAACTTTCTTGGGTTCAGGTATTCACTGTTTTGGATTCTGCTGCTAATCAGTAAGCTAGCATTCAGCTACTATGTGGAGGTGAATTTTCTTATCAATCAATAATTCGATTGTAGTACCTTACATAGTATAAATGCTATTAATCTAAGTACGTAGGGAATCTTTTCTTTTGTATTTAAAAGGGAAACTTGTTAAATACCTGTAATTTTTATTATTTTAGAAGTGAAAACGAAGAGGAGGAAATGTTGTCTAGCAAATTGTCTTTTAGGTAAATAGAAAATGAAATGAAATAGTTAATATATGGTTACTCAACTACCAGCTTTCAAATTTCCTTTCACTAGGGAAAGGTAGCAGCACTGTAATATTTAAATGTCGGAATAAAGCCATTGAATATCCTTTTAACTTGTGAATTTCTTTTCTAAAATGCTAGTCATTTAGTAAATCTGGTTCCAACTACCATAAGTTGGCTCAATGGTCAATAAGGGCTTTGTAAATAGTAAATGACTTAAAAAGGAATGGATTCAAGCCATGGTGGCTACCTACTTTGGATTTAATATCTTACGAGTTTTCTTGACAACTAAATGGGTCAAGCGGTTGTCCCATGAGAATAGTCGAGGTGCGTGCAAGCTGGCTCGGATACTCATGGATATCAGGAGAAAAAAAAAATCTGGTTCCCTTACTGGTTTAGCTATACATTGAAGATTGACCTTTTTTTCACATTCATTGCAAGCAATTGGTATGGGACTCTGAAAAAGATAGTTTTCAACTTTTTGTTTGTCATCATATGTGTTACTGAAAATAAATTACTCTTCAGATACTTTTATTGGCCTCTCTCTCTCTCTCGCTCTTCTTTTTAATAAAAAATATTCTTGGTCAAGGCTGAATGTAATTGAGAAATATCACCCTCTTCTGTTTGATACTTGGGATGGGTTATCTACGATAAGTTATCCAAGTGGAACAATTAAGATTAAACTGTTAAACAATATTTCTCCTAACAAAGGAGGATGTGAACTACTTTTAGTCCTTGCCTCCCTCAGCCCTGTTGGACTTATATACTGAAACGCTAATTTGATACAATAAATGCAGAAACTAAGCATGGCATGACCCCATCCCATTCCTCATTTTCTATACTGCTGAATTATTTTTACCACGTTTAGTGGAGACGTTTGTATCTTTGAGAATCTTACGTTTTATTATTTGCATTTTAATAGATATATCCGCTCATTGGTCCCACAAAGTTGATTATGGAAATGCATATTGATAATTATCAATGGCATGAGTTCTTTCCGCATGGTAATATTTTATTGTTGCAAGAAACATTAAACTTCGTATTAAGATGCTATTATTATTATTATTTTGTTTTTTAAAGTAAGATGCTATTGCTGTTACTAATGGTTATTTTGGAATCATGGCAGTGTCATATAATATTGGCGTTATTATAGCAATATGGGCTCCAATTGTCTTGGTAAGTGAACTAGAATTTCAAGAATGTACTATGGTACTACATTTGAGATACTTGTTCTGCTATGGTTACACATCATATGACATGTAATTTTTGTAAAAGTGATCGGGAGAAAATATGTTGTCATATTCAGTATGAGAAGGTCTCTATATTTAGGTACACATGAGAACTCTAATCTAACCTTAAAGGATGTACAATTACTATAAAGGACAAATACATAATAATACACATATATATACATATCATAA
>JAOANK020000006.1:611067-639745 GCA_026257165.2 Telfairia occidentalis
GAATAACTTCAATAACAACTTTATTGATAATAGAATGTGTTTACATACCACTGAGTTTTAGGACATAAAACCCAACATGTGAGCATTGCTTCGTCAGTGTAGCCTTCAATCTGGAGTGCCTCCCCATTGATTCGTGACACGTATTCTCGAAGGGTCTCGCTCGACCTCTGTCAAATTGCCAACAGGTGCGTTGGCAGCTTTTTTTTATGACGACCACCTAAGAACTGGGTGACGAAAGCTTGCACCAACTCCCAAAAAGACAAGATTGACCTTCGTTTTAACTTATAGAACCATTTCTTAGCCGATCTTGTTAAAGTAAAAGAAAACAATCGGCACTTGGTTGCACTCGGACTGCGTGGAGCTCCATCCACGATCGAAATGTATCGAGATGTTTTATCGAGTTATTTGATCTGTCATATGGCTTCATCGTTGGTAGTTTGAACTTACAATGAGCTTCTTCCTGTATAATCTAGTCAATAAAAGAAGGGTCGACCTAGTCCAGTAACATCTCCAGGCCCAGCCCGACAGTGCCTTGTTTCTTTATGTCGCTGAGCGGGTTTTGGATCCGTCGCAACTCCTGCACCCATTGTCTACTCTCTACACCAGTCAAACTCGTGATCCTCCTGCTTCCAATTTAGTAACTCAAAGAGGTTTGTGCCAAGGTCAATTTTCTTGGCACGGTCTCCATCTTATTATACTACCAGACGCGTTTGGTGAGAGTGACCTCCATTGTGTTGACTATGAATCTCACTATTTCGAGCAGTCCGCGACTGTGATTGATGGTCATATGAACATGATAGTCGATCTCTCAAATCTAAACAAGCTGGTATTTCCTCCAAGATGCAATTTTCCACAGATTCAGGATTTCGGGTCCTCGATTCTCTCTCATCACTATCCTTTGGACCTTTTCCCTTGGCCGGGTCTCGAACAAGTGAGGAGTGAGGATCTAGGACCTCTAGTGGGTTTCTCTTCTGTTGCGCTTGTCGATCTAACTGCTCGATGAGCCGTGTGATGTTGCGATCCATCTTTGCATCCTTTCTTCTAGTGCAACAATTCTTTCATTGGGATCCACATCGTATACATCTACACGCCTTGGGGGTCTTTCGCAATCTAACTTGTTCCCTTCAACCGTACGGTTATTGTTGTCGTCAATCTCTTTACTCATGTTTCTAGATGTGCAACAGTTTCAAGATGCGCAGATATCAATAGAGCATTAACTCGTCCCCACAGACAACGCAAAATTGTTGATACAAGAATTCGGTTAACGGTAAATTTGTTAATTGAGGACGAATAAGTGTGCACCTACAAAATAGAACGACTGCGCACTGGTGTGGTGCTAAGCCACAAACACTTTGATGCTCAATTTAGCTCAAATTATGAGAATTGACTTAGCACAAAAGAGTAGAATGAGTTCCATACCTCTAGCAAAGTCTTCTCTTCCTTTTATAGATATACTAGTTGGAGATAAATTCATAACCGTTCTCCATATTGTAACGATCGGCCTCACGAATAATAGTGTTTGACGTTTCATACGTTATGGATCTTGAACTTGTCACTTATGGCAATCAGGTGGTCAACTAAGTCAAGGTTGGTTTAGGCGACCTCTTTGAAGGATGGACACGACTAGGGCCAATCCCTTTTGGGGAATCGACTTTACCAACGTCGACCCCCTCAAGCGGTTGGGATGGCTAACCTTTGGGGGTGGCCTTGGCCGTTCCCCTTAAGGGGTTGCCTTGGTCGACCCTTTTGAGGTGTGGCTACGACTCATCCTTTCGGGTTTTGTGTAGCCACCTCCTTTGGCTTGGCTAGTACCCTTGGGTTATCTCCCTCGTGGATGGTGGTCGGCTCGACAACTTTCTTCTTGGGAGGCCAGCTTGATCAACCTCCTCAGTTGGATGGATTGCTCGAGCTCCCTTTCTTTAACTCAAACTTTATCTGGCCTTTTCAAAACTAATCGAGCTAGCCTACTTGAGCTGATCTTCTCTCTGTTCAAGAGATTGGACTTGGGCTCAGTCTCTATTGGACTAAGTCTCTCTTAACCCTCATCTCATATTTCATTTTTCAACCTATAACACTTGTCCTTTAAAATGAAATCTAATGAATCCGATATAGTTCTTTTCCCCCATTGACCATATTTTTATTTTATTCGCTATTGTGTAAGTATGGACTATGGTCTCAACATTTTTATCTTGATTTATGTAAAATTAGAAATTTTAATGATGAAATTAGAATTGTTCAACTGACAAATGTTATGAAGTTTAAGCATTTTGTTAGAAAATTAATTCCTAGATCCGAATACACTCAGCTGTGTAAGCCAACACGTTCATACTGATTCCTGTACTTTCCAACAATTTTTACTCATTTTGGTTTCTGCACTCTCAAACATTTACTTTGGTTTCTGCACTTTCTAAACGTTTATTTTAGTTGTTGTATTTTTAGTTTTGGTCCATTTTAGCTCATATATTCTTAAAATATGTGTTTTTGTTTCTATACTTTTTTCAAACACGATTGTTTGATTCTTTTATTTGTTTTTTTTATCTCATGTTTTGTTTTCATCGTAGGTAGAATCTATTTTAAAATCTTGAAACACAAGAATTTAAATGGTCACTAACTAAAAATAAAAGGAGTCTGGGAGATATGCATTTAATTCGTTCTTTAGTTTCACATATATTCATAAAAGTTGAGAGATCTGTATTTTCATTTATATCCCAAAAAAAGATAAGAAAAAAAAAAATCAATTTCGGGCCCTAAATTTAGCTAGTTGTATTAATTTTCTCTCTAAACTTCTAATTTCATTGAACCCTAAACTCAATGAATATTATAATTTTTGCTCTCTCATTAAATTTCACTATTTCACCAACTAATTTTAACAATAAACAATGTAAAAATCTAAAAAAGGAAAATTACTAATTTCAATGAAATCAAACTTTACACAAAATCTATTTTGATCAATGCACAAATTCAACCATTGAATAACTCTATCAAAATTAATAGATTTAAAAAAAATAACTAACTCTAATGTTATTTTTCTCTAAAATCCTATGAATTACATCATAACATATGTTTATAATTGATTGAACGAGCATGTGAATACATTCTTCAAACAAAAACTTATGTAAAGATTGTAACACTTTTAAAATTTAGGTTGAAGATTGCAATACTTGTTGTGCAGTTCGATGAAAATTGAAAATTCAGGTAAAAATTAATATCAACTTGCTTCAAACTCAAAATGATCCTTTCTGTTTTTTTTTTTTTTTTTTTTTTTTTTTTTTTTTTTTTTTTGGAGTTAAACAAAATGTGTGAAATTAAACAGGAAGAGAAAAGAATTCTCCGTTGCCGTCTAACTTTTACGGT
Source organism: Telfairia occidentalis (assembly GCA_026257165.2). NCBI lineage: Eukaryota > Viridiplantae > Streptophyta > Magnoliopsida > Cucurbitales > Cucurbitaceae > Telfairia > Telfairia occidentalis. The sequence goes on from JAOANK020000006.1 coordinate 614,422, forward strand.
TGGCTGTTGCCAAACCTTGGACAAGCGGAGGTTGCAGAATCAATCTACCGGTACGACTGATCTCTCGACGGCGATAGAAGCCGTGGCCTTGGTTAGGGTTACTGCTTAGTCACATTACTGGTCGCTCCCCAGTGCCCTACAAGGTATATTAGAGTAGACATTTGCGTTTATTTCTCTTCGCTTCTTGTTTTCTTCAAGTAGAAGAACTTTTTGAATGTGAGGTTTGATGTTGTATTGGCTCCGTAAAAATGTAATTCAGCCCAACACTTCGGTAATTAGACGTTTCCGGAGCTGCGGATAATTTAGATTTGTGTTTTTCTCAGTTTCTATGAGTTATTCTGTAATTGGAGAAAGTGTGATTTCCCTATGGCCGTTAGTGTTGGTCGATGCCTTTGGTTATCAGCACAATCTATGGCCATTATGAAATAGTTCTTCTATTTCTTTTCTTTGTTACACTTGATATATAAAAGGGGAGCGTGTTTTGCTTGGATTAACGTGAAATACGATATGTTTGCCTTTGCATCACCTGCATCAGATACTATTTTTTTTTATAAGACGAAAGACCAAGGGTTACGAAGAAGCCTTCCAATTGGCAAGACCAAGAATTATAAAATAGCTGTGTAACTGCACCAGATACTGTATTGAATTGTTTGTAAATCAATGTTACCAACTTAGAATTTGGTGGCCACTAATCTTCTTTGAATATGGAAAAATCTGTGCAGCGTGTATTATATATTTGTTCATTTCGATGTTTCTTAAGAACATTAGTTCTTCACAATCAATCTGCCCTTTTCGCCCAACGGAAGTTCTCTTATTAATGAGACTCGAGAGATTTTCCTTAGTTCAATAATTTTCCGAAGTTATGCTTATGTCATGAATGCTTGGTTGTAATTGTGTCAATGATCTTTCGGTTAGTAGTTCTTTCTGATCTCATTTGTCATTAAAAATTGCTCTGGACAATATTTCCTTGGAATAAATGTTGGCTCATATTCGAGTTCTAGAGTGATTGATGTATTGTATTATTGCATTTTTCTCCTAATGTTGCTTTTCAGATTTTATTTATACTGCTAAACTATCAACTTCTATTCCCCTTTCTCACCTTCACTTTTATCATCCTACACAGTAGTAATCAGCAAGTGAATGACAAAATGTCCAAATCAAATGGCACTCCTCAAAGCTTGCAGCAGCATCAAGGAAACATTAACGCACAGATCAGGCGTCCTCAGAATGTTCAAAGCACAAATTGGGTGCAAGGACCAACGATTTTGGATGAATTCAAGTATGGATTCCCCTCTGGTGGATTACCATCTCTATCAAATAAATGGTGGGGAAGTAGCGGTCCAGATGAAACCAATAATAATGAAAATGACAAACATCAGTTCAAAGTAGTAAATGATGGTTTCACTTCTTTAACAGACCAAGAGAAATCTGATAGTATAGAGAAGGATCTCCAAGCTGATCTTCAGGGGACACGCCGTCTGACAGCTTTGAGAAAAAGAAGTTTGGAGAGAGGACGGAAGGCATTAAAGCATGGTAATTATTTTCATGGAAATGGTTTTAACAAGTTAAGCAAGAAAGAAAGATCATTACTTCTAAACATATTCAGATCATCTATTCCAAATGAATGGATAAAGAACTCCTAACTTCAGAGGCAACTGCTTTGGTCGTGGTACTCCGCCCTTCCTAAGGTATTTTGTTAGTTCTACTGTTGAATCGTAACTTTTCTTCTCTAAGGTTGTATATTTGTTTTGATTGCTCATAATTAGAAGTGCTGTTGCAAACTTTTTAAAATATACTCCATTTATAATGAAATTAGAAAGAAAGTTGGAACGTGAGAATTACATAAATGCAACTTTTATATTAGTAAGGTAGTTTTAGACAATAGTCAATTATTGGCAGGCTAATCAACATATTTTGATTGCTCAAATATTTATAGATTTATTAATTTTATTGTTTTTGAATATTTTCTAAACCATGTTTCAAATTCTTTATGATGCGATAGTTTGTGGGATGATTAAGAATTTGATTTATAGATATCGATTGATCTTAAATGATAATTAACAAGATAGGCAATTGAGTATGTTGATGTCAAAATTTGGATCAATAGTTATTTGGTAAAAGTGAAAGGGTACCAAAAAAAAATTTTAATGTCGGAGTGTGCTGGCCTTAGCATCACATCGATGCATAGTTTTTCTTTATTTTGCAGGTATTTATTTCACTCGTCAAATTATTATTGATTCACATTTCGGCATCAAAAGACTGAGTTATTCGTTGTGATTTTAGGCAATATATTTCTAGGCATCATGGTCAACGTGAGTTGAGTTTATGATGTTTTTTTTATAATTTCAATTTGTTGGTAGAACAAGTTGTGTTGAATATTTTTCTGATTATTAGTCAACTATAGTAAAATTGTAATTTCTAGTCGTATTGATTGACTATGATGATGTGAAAAATTACGCTCCCCCTTATTGGTCAACTTTTAGAAGTAGAAAAATATATGGAAAAAGAAGATAGATGAAGGGAAACCGACAATTATAGTAGACTGTTGGTAACAGGTTGTGTAAAATATTTGGGCCAGAGTTGGTGGGACCCAGAGGCCCACCTGAGGGCCATCCTTAAACAACAGCCCATGCTTGTTGGCTCCCTCCATATGACCCGCTTCCGTCAAGTGGCCGCCCACTCCCTCATCTCATCCAAATCCCAATTTCTTCTTTCGTACATCTAAAAAACCCCTAAACTTTGAAATCTCTCTCTTTCTTCTTTTGAAATTTTTATTCATGCCAACTGCTTTTTGAAAAATCCATCATAATTTCTCTCTTCCAAAGTCGGTACATTCTTCTGTTTTTGGCCAGCCTAAGCAGGTTAAAATATTAATAACCTCTATTTTAAGTTGGAGTGTTCAAAAGAACTAACAACCCAAAAAACTAGAGCAATCCAATCTAATCTATGTAGTTTGGGTTGGGTTGAAAAATAATTTGAGTTAGATTGAGTTCATTTTTTCCTAATCCGATCGGGTTGGTTCTGTTCTTGGATCCACTATATTGAACCAACTCATCCTAACCCACGATAATATAAAATTATACGTTTTATAAATTTATTAATAGCTTAAGATTTACTTTTACTTCAAGATTATTTATATTTCTAATTCAAAATCATTTTAAATCTAAACAAAAATAGTATGGATTATGTTAGTTATTCGACATTTTCAAGCAATCTAATTCTACCAAACACGTTTAATCCAATACATATTTGAAAATTAACTAGTTTTAAAAAACAATTATAAAGTATACTTTTGATCACAACTCAATGGAGTTGAACGAACCCAACCCAATTTTAATGGGTTGATTTGGGTTGGGTTCATAATTTAACGAGGGTTGTTTGGGTTACATAAATTTGCAATCCGAACAATTGAGTTAGGTCTAAAATTTCATAAAATCTAACTCAACCTAGCCCACGAACACTTCTAATTTTAGGTTAAAAGTTTGAATTTTCCTATCTCACATTTGCACTATTATATTCCCAAGAGAAAAAAACATCTTTGATTTTTTCAATTTTGAATTTTGTAGGAATAATGGATGTGTTACAAAATTGATGATTCTAAGTACCTTTCCCTTTTTCTTATCTACCAGTATTACCGTGTTTGTCATTTTTAATTATTTCTTCTTGTAATTAGGTCTCAAGATAATTACAAATTTTTTTTTTTAAAAAAGAGAGATAATTACAAAGTCACTTATGGTTTGATTATTTACAAATTATATCCTTAATGTTTTTTGTTGAACAAATGTACGTTTGAGTGGGAGATTGAATTTTCAACTTAAATAAATATATTGAATGTGTTTTAACCATTAAGTTATGTTCATGTTGAAAAAAAAATATCAAACTTGGCCATTTTCAAACTACAATAATATTTGAAAGAATATGTCTAAAAAGGAAAATTACTACCATTGAATTTATATTGTGTATTATGTGTAGTAATTACGTTAAGATTGTCACAGAAAGTTTTGATCTGTAAATTCATAAATCCATAGGAATATTTGAAACCATTTTTCAAAAAAATACAATAATGTTATGTATTGGCCATCGTATCCATTTTTCTTTTTGTTCTAGAGGGAAAAAACAAAATCAAATTACAATACAAATACAAAAATATCTTGTCTCTCCAGAGAAATTTGAATTGTAAAGGATTTTGAATCCAATGAGGTGCTTCTTTCATCCAAATTTTGAAATGCTATTGAGTGCAAACATAGGCGTGGCAAGGTTATATTCTACCCAATTTGGTTATTGGGGTGCATGACGGAAGCCAAGTATTTCCCCAAAATGCCACAAATGTTAATGACATATTAGACCTCATTGGCAAAAGTGACCATTCCCACAATCATCTTCAAGATAATCTTGGAATCTATTTTTGCTTAGAGGGGGCGAAATTTAGTTTGTTTTGCAAGTATCAAGCATCCTGAAGTGCTAGAGTGCTATTGTCTCTTTTAATTCAATTGTATCGCTTGCTAAGATGGATCGTTCTTTCCTTGTTATGACTTCTCTTTCTATGGTTGTGAATAATCAAACCATAACCGACAAATTGTTTGCAAATTGATGCGACTAAGTTCACTTTGTATGTGTCAAGATTAAACAGTTCTCTATAATTATTATCTACCCTTTATGATCTTCTAGAATATTGTTGGAAATGCTTGCGTTCCCTATGAGTGCAATGTCATTAGATTGCCTATTATTATTATTATTATTTTGTCATTAACTTCTATGTGGGTATTCATTACAAACATATGGTTGGTATTATCCATAATATAATCCAATTTATTTAGAAAACACACCTTTCTTTGTGTCATTTTTAGGGAATTTTCCTTCCTTTATCCCACTAATCTTTTTCCTCCCTCCTAGTCCTCTTGCTTCCAAAACAACTTTCAACTAATATGTTTATCCAAAAAAAACTTTCAACTAATATGGCTCTAAGACCTCAATCCTATTCACATTTAGTATTAAGATATTAAAAAACTCTATTCTAATTTTAAATTTTAATCAGCATAATATGACAATTTCAGAATTTTGTTTCAGTTAAAATCTCTTTATTAGTTTTTCTAAATTTATTATTGTTTTATAAATGATAAATTCATTTTATACCCAGAGAACTTCCAATACTTTTTTCTATTAAAAGGGATAAAAGTGATGCAACATTCAAAAATACATTATTTCATGGTGCTGGAAAAATACATTATTTCACAATGTTGGTCTGTAAAAATTATGTATTAAATGAAGTAATTCAGCGGTCTCATCCATCATTCATTTTAAGCACATTTTTTTATAATAAAAAAAATTACATATAAATATATTGTAAAAGCCATCAACACCTCCCAAACAAAAATGTAATAATAAATTTAATAAAATTGTTCATGTTTTGGTTAAAGTTTTGTTTCCTCCCAAAACTCCTACCACTAAAGAAAGTAACAATATTTTATTCTAATCCCATAATTTCGTTTCTCCCAAAATGATACATTTTTTAAATAGAACTGAGAACCTTCAACTTTTTTTATACTAACTGCCCTGTGAAATTTTCATCTTCATTCAACTATAAAAATTAATAGAATAGTTGTTTCAAACACTTTTAAAAGTTAAGAGTTGAAATAAAAATTTCAAATTATAATCGTATAATTGCAATGTATCTCAAAGTTAAGAGGATAATTAAAACCATCTATATGTATTTCTATCTCACAGTCCAATTTACATTTTTGTTTTTCTGTTAGCAGAAAATTTAACGGAATTATATATTTAAAATAATATTAAAAGACTAAAAGTAGAATTGAAACTTTTAAAACACCAAAAATATAATTGAGACTTAACTTGTTACAGACATATTTTGCTGAATATGAAGTTATGAATTTAAATCTCTTACTTTTACATGTTATTGAATTAAAAAATATATATAATTGAATGAAACTCATCCTGAAATTTAGAAGTAAGTGGTATAATTTAACAATTTTCTTTTCCCGTTATTCTTTTTGGTATCCGCTACGATCAGGCAGTCAGCTAATGGTAGAGGCTACCACGATTCCCCGTGGATCCTCTCGTAATTGGTGATTTGGTGTGGCCACGTTAATTAATTCGCCTCTAAATTCCAATTCCCATCGCACACGATCTCTCTCGAGTCTCTGGGCTTCAATGCCAAGTTAAGTTACCAATTACTTTTGCTTTTCCCTCTCCGATCTGGCTTAGTAGCTCTCAGAACCAGCTAGATTTCAAGTCCCTCCACTTGGTCTTGGCCTTGGGTTGACTCTCTTTCTCTCTCTTAATTACTCTACCTTTGCGGCTTATTCAATGTTTTTTTTAACCCAGCTATAAGTGCAGTGCAGTCTCATAATCCTATTCACCTTGTTCTTGCTTTTCCCTCTCTGTGTTCCCATCTCCGGTGACCTCCATTGCAAACCCAGTCTCCATTTTCAGCTTTCTTCAGGTCCTTCTCTCTTCTACATACTCAAACCCACCATTCTCACCTACCCATTTACCCAACTTTTCATTCCCCATTGTATTTTCTTTCTAGATTCTCTCTTTCTCTCTCTCTCACTCATAAATTAGCTTTTTGTCTGGTTTCCATCTTGCATTTTCTTCTACCATTCCCTAAATTGTTCCTGGACCCCTTCAGGCCGCTAGCCCCTTAGGTATAAGCTTCTTTCGGCCGCTGTTTTGCCCGAGGGAATCTGGTATTTGCAGGGTTTGGTTTGTTTCAAGTCGATATTGGGCTATCTATGCTTATTGGGTCCCCGTTGGTTAAAATAGAAGCCCTTTCTCTGCTTCCGTGGGATCTTAAAGAGGAAGATCGAGGCGGTTAGGCTAGATCTGTTGAAAGGTGGATGAATGCTGTCTACTTTGAACCACTTTCCTCTCTTTCTTTAATTTATTCACATTTCTCTTTTATGTCTTTTACTTGAATCATAAGTGATGCCTTCTACATATTTATTCCTTTTTGTTTGATAGATTTAGACCTTTTTGATTTCGCTATTGGTGTTTCATTACTAGGGGGTTTCTTCTATAATGGGACATTGAATTTATTTTGCTTTCCTCGTCATCATGACTTGTACATACAAATATTAGTTGGGTTTTGTTTCGGAAAGAATAGAATCCAGTTGAATGCCCAATGCAGATGTAAAGTATCTTCCTTAACTGTCTTATTTTCCCTTTTTTCTCTGTTATATTCTCTGGATTTATGCAATATAATTGAAGAACTTGCGAAGAATTTTGGAGAATGTTTCTGGTTTGTAATTTGTGTTTTAAATGACTGTCAAATTGGAAGGAAAGTTTAGTAACTCGTGTTACTGATACTAAGCTCTCCCAGGAATCTCTTACCTATAATTTGAAACGGCATGATGTTTTGCATCTAATTCTCAGGTCAAAATGTCTTGATTTATCTGCGGCTGGAACTTAGGGGGCCGACCCAGTTCAAAGTTTTGGCAGCTAAAGGATCGGACTATCAGCTATGTCATCTGGAAGTTCTTTGAATACGGAATTGTCAAAGAAAACACCCTTCCTTGGTTTGTCCCTTTGGGTTTTGATCTGCTTATGCGTTGGTGCATTTATTGTTTTGATTCTCGGTATCTTATCTGTATGGGTAATGTTTCGAAGAAAAACAAGGAGATCTCCAGACAACTTCTCTATTTCTCAAATTCCTAATGTCTCAAAGGACATCAAGGTGGACAGAATAGCAACTCAATCTGCCCACCACAATCATCTTGAGAACCTTTATCTTTCTATTCATGATAAATCAAGTGAGAAGAACTCTGAGAAAATGATTGGTCATTTGGGTATGAGCAAATCAAGTGATCATGATAACATAAGCCAATGCAGCTCCAGTTATCATCATGAAAGGGTTTTTAGCTCACATTCAGGAGAAGAAGGAAGCTCTGGGACTGTTAGAAAGCAGTCTTCCATTACATATGGAGGGTATGGAGGACTTGTGACTGCCTCTCCTCTTGTTGGCTTGCCCGAAATTTCACATCTTGGTTGGGGTCATTGGTTTACGCTCAGGGATCTAGAATTTGCAACTAATCGTTTTTCTCCAGACAATGTGCTTGGTGAAGGGGGTTATGGGGTTGTCTATAAAGGCAGACTGATAAATGGAACTGAGGTTGCAGTGAAGAAACTTCTCAATAATCTGTAAGGAATTTGAATTTGGTAGTTTGAAACATAGCAACAATAATTGTGTATTCAAAATTTAAGTTGATTCTTTATAGGGGACAAGCAGAGAAAGAATTTAGAGTTGAAGTGGAGGCCATTGGCCATGTAAGACACAAGAATCTTGTACGGCTCCTCGGCTATTGTATAGAAGGAGTTCATAGGTACTATTCATTTCATTTCATTTACTAATCTCTTGACCTAAATTCCGTCCCCTTTTATTACTGTAACCCTATTGATGAACTTCCATTATAGTATGTTCTTAACAAGTGTTTCCACTGTCACTATATCTTCAGTCGACACTTTTTAGTCTCTTCTTAAAGAAAATGGCTTTTTTTTTTACTTGCACAGGATGCTTGTTTATGAATATGTAAACAATGGCAACTTAGAACAATGGTTACATGGGGCTATGCGCCAACATGGCACCCTTACTTGGGAGGCCCGAATGAAGGTGCTTCTTGGCACTGCCAAAGCGTAAGTAACAATAGCTTACATATTTCTATGCACTCTTACTATGTATATATGTATATATTGGTTTCTGATGATCTGATGGTATTGTGCTTCAATTCTCATGCATTTCAGTTCATATGCTTCCTGTGATTTTCATAACGTATGGCATATACAAACCTTGCTCCATTATAGTTTTGGTTAGAGAACTGACTTACCCTGCATTCTTCCTCACATTCCATCTTTTGGAAAAATCATCATTTTGAATGACTACTACTATGGGAATTTTCTCAGATGATGCTCATAGTTATCCCAGAATAAAACTTTGACTTGAGAATGTTGAACCCAACTTCTTTTCCCCAAGTGATAGAATTTCTTTGTATCATATTATTTAATTTAACAACAAAAGTTGGAATATAAAGTGAAAGCAAACATTTGAATTAGTTTGAGGAACTAATTTCACATATTGTATGCAGGCTAGCATATTTACATGAAGCAATTGAACCGAAGGTTGTCCATAGAGACATAAAATCAAGCAACATCTTAATCGATGATGAATTTAATGCTAAGGTTTCAGATTTTGGATTGGCCAAACTTTTGGATGCAGGAGAGAGTCACATCACGACTAGAGTGATGGGAACATTTGGGTATATGCTCATTTTTCATTTTATTCTAACCCATTGTTATAAAGCATCTTCAGCTGAGAGCTAATGGTGATTTTTTTTTTTTAAAAAAATGATCACAGCTATGTGGCACCCGAATATGCCAACACTGGCTTGTTAAATGAGAAGAGCGACATTTACAGCTTTGGTGTTCTCCTTCTGGAAGCAATTACAGGACGGGACCCTGTGGACTATGGCCGTCCTGCTAATGAGGTACATTGAAATATTAAGAATATTGGTTTTTAGTTTCATTTCAGGCGTCCTGCTAATGAGGTTCATTGAAATATTAAGAATATTGGTTTTTAGTTTCATTTCAGGCGTCCTTCAGAACTCACTCCTCCATGTTTGGTTAACATATTGCATATAATTTCCATAGTTAAATTGATATTGGTTTATATACTTCCCTGCTCGTAAAAGTGTACTTTATTCTTCAGGTTAACCTTGTTGAGTGGTTAAAAGTGATGGTTGGCACGAGGAGAGCTGAGGAAGTTATAGATCCAAGTCTTGAAACTAAACCCGCTACACGTGCTTTGAAACGTGCCCTTCTGATTGCACTTAGGTGTGTGGATCCTGAGGCAGATAAGAGACCAAAAATGACTCAAGTTGTTAGGATGCTTGAAGCTGATGACTACCCATCACGTGAGGTAGGTATCAATGAAATCTGTAATAAGAAATAATCATCATCCTGTTGTTTCCTGCTTCCTAAATGATCTTCTTTCTTCCAATGCTATGGTTTGATTAGAATTGTTACAATAAATCCTTTTTGTGATACATGTCCTTGGTCAAGCAAATTCTTATTTATATTATTTCACAAACTAACATAGCAAATGGCTAAGGAGCATTGCTCTACAATAGCCATGGAACTTATTTTCATCTGGTAACGAAGGCACTCAAGCAACGGTATCAATGTCTTGGATGTTCTGTTAATGATGCCATTGTTTTTGCTCAATCCCACGCAGTATTCTAATTGAGAAACTTGAAAATGTAACATGTGCAATTCTTTTGTAGGATCGGAGGAGCCAAAAGAGCAGCACGGCAAGCACAGAGATCGAATCCACGAAAGAGATCTCTGGTCAAGCCGAGGTCGGAAGTAAACCAGGGGAATGACAAAGCAGACCTGTAAATGTATGAATAATTTGAAATACTAGTTTACACCTTATCAGTGCTAGCATGCAGGAGGAAGAAGCATTTGAAAAGGATTGGCTTGGAGAATTTTGCCAAATGAAAAGAATGAGCAGTTGGATGGTCCATTTGTTTCATAGAGTACATATCACTGCACTTATGGGGTTTGTTGGCACTGGGGAGTGAAAAAGGTGACCACCCTTTTTAGATAAGATAAGATTAGTAGAGAGAGAAATGTTTTGCAGACATGGTTTGAAGCCACTTGCTCTATCTCTCCTCTTTCACATGATTGTAAGTTCTGCCCCCCCCGCCCTTCTTTTTGAGAGAACAGATGCAGAACTCTCTCTTTTTTTTCTTTTCTTTTCTTTTCTTTTTAATTGTTGGTTTACTATTTACCATTTGTTATTATAATTATAATTTTTTTCTTTGGAAACAAGAAATTTATTTTGAATTCTCTATGTTAAATGGAAGGCATCAAAATGTTGAAGCAACGACCAGAACCTTTTGGGTGACTTTTTTTTCTTCATTTTTATGGGTGGGGCGTTGCTTTTTGTTGGCATACTTGCAGTAGACTAAAGCTTACTCCATTGGGCTGCCGCTACCTCCTCCTGTATTTTATTTTCTTTTTAGCTTTTTCTCGCACTTTTTTCGCTTTGATTGGGTTACCTCTATTTTATATCATTTCCCTCTCCTTAATTTCCGTGAGATACCATGATGATGTCTTGTCTCCCAAGTGTACCTCATTATTATTTACAAATTTTTTCCCAATCCAAACTGTGACACCGTAACAAGTTCATTATTAATTAAGACGATGGAAATGTCATAAATTTGAATTTTTATAAATTAAAAAAAAATTACATTTTTCATTATTAGATGTTCATTGTTCTCTTGCATTTCTCTGAAGACTTTTGGCGTGTCCATGTTTGGTGTGTTGATTTATTCATTTTCATCTACCTTATTCTCAATTTTACTTATTTTATTTGTGATTCTATTGCCGAACATAACTCAATTGATTAGAGCCTAAAGACATCTTTTTGACCAAAAGAGTCATAGATTCGAATCTTTTTACCTTCACATATTGTTGTTGAACTAAAAAAAAAAAATTCTTGTGATTTTATCTCTGCAGCTATTTACTTAATTAAAGGAATTATAATATAAATTTAAATACATAATATATGAAATTGTATCTTTTATGGATCTAAATATAGACTGAGAGGTAGATTTATGAGGGATCAAGGGCTTTAAATTTAGAATTATTTAATTCCGTATAATATAAAAAGTTAAATTAATTAGTAGTTCAGTGGAATAAAGAGTTTCGAAAAGTGTTTGTGTCTTTTTTGGACGTGAGTTCAAACTTGCGATGTACCTATTTTATATCTTTTTATTGTATTTTATGTATGACACTTCCTCTAACTAAAAGTCATGGATCCACCCTCGTATAAATTTACTAAAATTATGAATTCAACATCTAAATTGTAAAAACGAATTGATGCTTCGGAGAAGGATATGAGTTTCCTTAAAACCTTTTTAGAAACTTGTCAGAGAAGCTTTTATAATTGTGGTGGTGTCGGCCACTTTTGTTTAAATTTGTCGGGTCTTTTCAACTTATCAACTTACGAGTCATTCATGTTTAATTATCATCCTTTTTTTTCCCTCTCTATTCTTTTCATTAAATTTTTCATTCTACATACAATCTTAAGTATATAATTTCTTTTAATATTTCAATTTTGTGATTTTTAATGTTCACATGCCAAAAAAAATAAAATGTCCCTCCAAATATGTGGAATTGGGGTAGTATATAAACAAAGATAGAAAATCAAAGTATAGGTGGGTCAATAAAATTGAAGGGCCAAAATTTAAAAGAATGCAAGCAATCTGCTAACTATTTTTGCAGTACTTTAGTTAGTTGTTCATATTTGTATTGGGATTAGGTAGATGAACATTACTGATATCAAATTGGATTCCAAGTCAAACATTTAATTTGCACTTTTTTTAAGTAGTTTGATGGAAGTCAAACATGCGTATTAATCAAATTTTACGAACATTAATTCCAACTAATGATGTTTCTCTACGTGTTCGAGATTGAGTTTTAAATAAGTTTTCTCAACAAAAATATGCTTGCAGTCCATGTAGATTAAGGTTAGTTTCTTTTTAGTTCCAAAGCTAACTCTAATTTTTCATTAAAAAAAAACCCTTTTAATTTAATTTAATAGACATTCGATATATTTTAATTTAAGAAATATCTTTGATGGTTAGTGGTACCTAACTCTTTAACTCTTAACACGATGTCCTTCTAGTATAAAGAAAATATGAATCATTATACGAACTTGCAAAATGTAAAACTATGCTATCTAATGGTTGACAAAATCTCGTTTGATAACTATTTGGTTTTTTGGTTTTTGAAAAAAATGCTTTTATTCATTTCTTTGTTTTGTTATCTACATTTTAGAAGTGTTTTTAAAATCCAAGCCAAGTTTTGAAATCTTAAAAAAAAAGTTTTTAAAGATTTGATTTTGCTTTTAGAATTTGGTTAAGAATTCAATTGTTTACTTGAAAAGATGAGATGACTCTGATTGAAAAAGGTGAGAAAACAAGCCTAATTTTTTTTTTTTTAAAAAAAAATGGTTTTCAAACCCGCCTAAATTAATTGATTCTTTTAATTAATTATTATTGTAAATTCTACTTATTCTTTATATTAACAACATTAATATATCATTTTTTTAAAAATTCAACATGTGGGGGTAGGAGGATTCGAACTCATAATCTCATAGAGAGATATGTTTTTAACCAGTTGAGTTATATTCAGTTTGACATTAATACATCATTATTATTTCAATATCCCTGTTTATTTTTTGAAATATATAAACTAAATTGAAAGTTGTATGGTTCTAATAACTAAATCTAAAGCAACCTAAATTACCATGAAGAAATTTTCAGTATCAATAACAATTTTAAGATATACACTCAACAGTAAACATAATAATTCATCCTTCCATTTAGTGAAAATTCTAATTAAAATTCTATAAGATTAATCTAACTCGACTATCTAACAAGGTAATATAATATGTTTGAGTAATTAATTATTATCTGCCAACCCCATTATTGATTATTCCCTATCACATTTAAATTTGAGAAACTAAGAACTTAATGTCATTGTAACGTTACATGGAAGACACATCTTCCAATAATTAATGTTAGGTTGACCTTGAAACTTGGCATTAAACAGGTTGCATAAAGTCAACCCCATTCATTACTCTACCAGTTGATGCCTTCCTATTTAATTTTAGCTCATTTCAGCCAAGTCCAAGTTTCTAATGTCCTATTCTATAACCCCAATCCTTACAAAATTAATTAATCCTCTATATTGCTCGTCAAGGACCAACTTCTATGGTGAAAATGATTGATGTTTTAGGGCTTATGAGAAAGTTAAAATAGGCCATAGATTGAGAGATATTTAGGTAATCAAATTCATCTTCAATTTTTTTTTAACTTAATGAATATATATATATCAGAAACATGCATGTTCATGCATATGTTATAATAATTAATTTATTGATTAAGTTGGAGATTATTGTAGTTTAGCACATAGTTATATAAAAATATATAATAGATTAGATGGAAGAATGTTGACTATATACTTTAAAATTAATCAAATTTGTCTAATCCAAGTTGGGCATTGTGAATTTGACCAGTACCAACCCACTTTGATAATAGTGCTTTTATTTCTTGGGTTTACTTGAATAGACTGTGTGGGATCATCTATGGTCAGCTGCAATCAAAATTAACTGAAATTTTTTGACAAATTCAAGAGTATAATGTTTGTAAATTTCATTAATTTATGGTTTCGATATTCCTGAATAGGGTCGTCACAATTAAAGATCTTTGCAAATTTGGAGGATCCAACTGCAAAGAGAGAACGAATTAGGAACATTAAATCTCTTCCCCTACCCACTATTTCAGCCTAAGAAGTGAATTTGATTCATGACTTAAATAAGAGAAAAATCTTAATCTTGAGAATCGTATTCCTTTATGTGCCTAACATATAATTTTATGAATATATAACAGTTACATTTTCAAATATTAAATCTAATAGGATAAATCTTGCCACTTGTTCAAACACTCATCGTAAAGAAAAATCTTATTCTTGACTATCCATTATTCATGATCATATCATGTTTGAAGATGTATTTACCTAATAATTTTATGAATAATTATAGTTATATTTTCAGACATATTAAACAATCTCTAATAAATGCATCTTAATTGCTACTTGTTCAATACCGATAATTCTATATCCTAGAGGATGAAGGGAGCTATATATGCAATAGAGCGATGAACTGGACACGTTTTTAGTACCGATGGTTGATGTGCAACTAGGTCTTAGACCCCTTGATTTTGCACCTTCTAAGGATTTTCTTGTAAAATGATATCAATAATTGGACAAACTTTGGTTTATCAAATATACAAAGTTTAATTGACTGTGTAACGCGCTTAAAGTTTTTTGGACAAAATAAGGCATCAAATTTGATGGATATATATAAGCTTAGCATGTCCACAAAATAATTATGCCTTCACAAAGCCAACTTTGATCTGAATCAATCAAACAAATCAGTCTCTGTCAATCAAAGGTATATTATTGAGAAACGCGACATATAGTGTCTTCATTTGAAAATCATCAAAAAAGGACAATTTATCGGCCAAGTTGACTAATGATATTGCTAATATTGTTTGTTTGTTTGTTTTCCTTTTAGTTCTTTTGTTCTGAGAGTCTGCTTTGTCTTGTAAATTATTGTCTATTATATTTGTCTCAGTTGCTCGAGCTTAGAACTTAAACGTAGTTAATTCAAAGCATGCACCTTTTTAATTTCTTCCAAAATAATTATGAATCTATTTTTTCTGATTACATATAATATTACATATTCTGACTTTTCTCCAAAAAAAAAAAAAAAAAAAAAGAATGCTTTCAAAATCCTAGACATACTCCTTTAATTGTCAAACCTTTCATCGTTTTAGGGCTTTGAGTTTTTTTTTAATCTTGTTCATAAAAACCAAAATCTGCATGGCTTGACCTAATCTTGGTCATGTTATTTCAAAGTAGAGTTTTGATTCATTTGATTTACAAATTTGTCAATCCAAACATAACTAAGTGAATAAAACATTTACGACAATTCAATTTCCTTAACCCTGAAATTGTTGGAAAAAAAAAAAAAAGACTTGCAAATTCATCGGGCGAATATATTCACAAATATGAGTAAAAACACCCTCCAAAATCTTGGAAAGAAAATTGGTCTTTTACATACGTATTCAATGCACCAAATGGATGTAAAAATTATTCATGATAAACGTAGTATAGGGTTTTAAATATATCCCTCCATTATACATTATAACAACAATAAAAGCACTAAGAAATCTCAATACTCTCCGTTGGTCTATATCCTAATACATGAAGCATGCAAGGCTGGAAAAAAAATTTATACACAAAATAGATTCTCATACAAAGTTGACTTGTTATAAGGCTCCTATTTTTGAGTGAACAAATCTTGCAACAAACCATAATGATCAGGCATCTGAAGGTGTTGTTGGAGGTTTAGATTTTGGTACATCATTGAGGTCGGATCGGGCTGGCGGTTGGTCGGAAGCAAATGCGAGAAGAGTTCTTGGGGAAGCGTTGGCCCGGAGGAGGCTGTCGTTGTCGATGCCGATGCCGAGGCGTAAAAGGGAGACGACATTATTCCTGCAGAATGGCCCCGGAGTGTAGCTGGGCAATGGTGGTTGTGTTGGCCTTCATATGTAGTTATTACCACAGATGGATCTTGGTATGATCTTTCAACTCGTTTCTTCACTAGACATTTTTGACTCGTGCATCTGTAGTAACTTCTGCAGTGTTTAACACATAACAGAAGATCAATATATATATATGCTATCAATATCAATAAAAAAAAGCTTAAACCGTAAGTTTGGGACAGAACTTCTAGAGTTATGCCTATTTAAATATTATAAGTTTGGTTGCTTAAACTTTAAAAATTTTCAATACATTCATGAACTTTTAAGTCTATGTTTATTTGATTGTCTACATTTTAAAAGGTTTCAAATAGGTTTCTAAACTTTCAATTGTTGTATCTAATAGATTTTTGTCGATAATTCATTCTAACATACTGACATATAACACATTAACTATGCATTATATGAGGATCATGAGGAGGCTGATTCCAGGAGTAATAATCCTTACATTTATAATGCAGTCAAACATGTCATGTATAAAAGTTAAACTAACAAAATTAGCTAAATAAAATTAAAAGTTTAGACACTTAACTAGTTAAAAACTTTTTTAACTAGGACTAAAGAGGTACCATCATAAAGTTTAAAGACTTACAATTTTAGAAATCATTTTGAAAGTTGAAGCTAAGAACCAACTTCAATTTATCTTAAGAAATGCAACATCTATTTGAAGTCCCATATCTGACTAAATTTAGCACATACACAAAAACACATAGAATTAATGGTGTATTTAAACAACAATAATGTGAATGGGAAAAACGAAGTTAAATTATTTCAATAAGAGAAATTTATAACCTGGGGTAAGGACTATTTTTAACTGCTTTCTGTCCATATTTTCTCCATCTATATCCATCTTCAAGGTGATCAATCTCGCTCTTAGTCAAGAAAGCAAAGCGGGGCTCCCTCTGGCGTTTCTCTTTCTTTTTCGATATGTTCCTGAAAAATCAACATCATACATCCATTTCAAATAAACCCAGCTTCATTTTTTTTACGGATTAAATTTGTACAAATGTTCTTAAATGGTCAATAAGCAGGGTTCCCAAAGACTCAGTTGAAAAAAAAATGCAGACAAAATGAATATGTAGAGGCTTTTTTTTTTTCTTTTTCAATTTTTCTTTTTTGCTTTTGTAAACCTATTTACCAAAATCCACGACAAGAAAAATTATATTAATGTTATTGAGTCAAATCTTAGTAATCTTCACCATGGGCTTGTCCAATTCAACCATAAAAAAATAAAAAAATAAAAAGCACATACTGTTTCTTAGACTTTTCTTCATGATCTTTATTATTCTCGCAGCCTTTTGTCTCCTCTAATTTCTTGCTCTTGACTGAATCTTCTTCAGCTGCAGCCTCATTCGACGAAGACGACACTGAAGAATTTGGAGTCGTCGTCGATTGGTTCAAATTCTTGCCGCCTTTTCTCTCTGTCGCTAATTCCCCAGCTGAAGCCTTCTTGTAATGATTCGACTTGTCGTCCACCGGAGAAATCACTTCTGATGAGGAGCACGACACGTCGAACGCCCTCGAAAGGCTGTTGTAGTCCAAGGAGCTGTCGAAGAAGTTTGTGAAGCTCATGAAAGCAGGATCCAACGGCTGTTGATGGAAGATCGAACGGTTGATATCCAGCTGGTTGTAGTGGAAAGGATCATACTGCTGGTACACATTTTTGCCTTCATCATTTGACATTGAAAAAAAAAAAAAAAGAAGACGAAACGAAAGAATCTAATAAAGCAAATTAGGGTTTAGATCGGTCTTTGAGTCTCACAAGAAAAAAGGAAAAAACCCCAAACTTTCCGCTCATAAACTTTCCTGTTTTGCTTTTTCTTTTTTTTTCTTCTCCGCGGTTTGAGAGAGATAGATGTTTGGATGGTAGGTTTCTTTTGGTTACTATCCACTCTCACTTTTTTTTCTTTGTTAATTCATCACACACATGAATTGACAGGCCCCTCAAAAATTGTACTATATTATTAAAATAATTACATGTTTTAGATCTAGAAGATATCGGATTGTATTTTTCGTTTATTTTTACTGGGTCAATTTGATTACAGTACCATACAGAGAGAGAGACTTAATCAAGAGTTAAAAATACAACAGCAATAATGATAATCAACAATTACAGTAAAAACCCGGCCTTTGATAAAAAGTAATTTATATAATTCCGAAAGAAGAAGAAGGTGCAAGAAACAAAGAGGACATATATGAAATGGGTTTTGGAAATGGAAAGATGAGGAAAGTCATAGTCATTATTATGGAATGGAAGTGAAGTTTAATATTTAGTCAACAATTCCAACTTATAATGTACTAATAATCCTACCATTTTTCTTCTGCCAGGGGTTATATCGCGACACGTGTGACGAAACGGGCACCGGCGTTTGACCGTTGTTCCGGCACGTGGGAGTCGATATATATATATATATATATATTATCACCCTCGTTAATTTCCCTTCACAAAAACGCTTTGTGTGGTGTTCTTTCTTTGCTGATCCAACCCTCACGTCATCTCAGTAGTCATCAATAACCCTAAAACCCGTTTTTCCCCAAAAAAAAAAAAAAAAAAAAAAAAGTATTCTCATAAACTTATAATCACTTCCCATTATTCTCGCCCAGTAATTTAAACTTTTTTGTATTTCTTTAGCCTTTATTCAATAATTTTCTTGTCGGTTTTTGTTTTTAAAAGGTTGTTCAAACTTTAGTACTTTTTTTTTTTTTACTGCCATGAAATCTTAATAATTTGTCTGCATGATCCCCATACTTTCCGGCCCTTTTGCCTCGTATATAACTCTGTGTACTTTATTTGATACAATATGTGTTTGTGCATTAATATATATATATATATATATATATCTTCAAAGTTTTGTTATATGCATATAAAGTTGTGTAATATATGTTGTATTGTAGTAAGGTAGGTCTAGTTTCTCTTCTCAACTGTGAAACTATATATATTATTAACAAAATAAAATATACAAATAAAAAAAAAGTATCATTCGACTTAATGGTTCATGGGCTTTTGACAAACCGGTTGCAAGTCTCTCAATTGAGCTGATGGTCTAATAGATATACAAAATTTACTATTTTTATTTATTTAATAATTCTTATAAAAATCTTATTATTTTTATTCATTAGCTAGAGAAATTTGCTGGTTCATAGGGGGGGATGGTACAAAACAAATTATTGTGGCCACTAAAAATATTCCAAACCAGAGATTTATTATCATTAATATTTTAATTTAAACCAAACAAGCAAAGAAAGAGAGAAAAGAGGGGATAAGAAAGAAAGGGAAATCAAGTTGACTTTGATTGGACATGACTAAATAGACCTGATCATCTATTCAAAATATTGTTGTTAGATTATGTTTCTTCGTTTGATTTGTGAGCTTAATTAGTGTTCAAGAAATCTAATTAATGCATTATTCATATTGTTAATATAAATCAAAAGCTTTAGTTTGATTAGTTGATGTGGAACAATGAGCTAGTTTGGTTCTTTATTATCATTAATTTGTTGATATAATTAATGATATATTTTCTCAGTATGATGTAGAGTATATTAAATCATAGCTAATTTACATAATTTATTCGGTGAACAATTAATTGATTAATATTCAATTGCTATCTGTTTAAAAAATGAAAATATAGTTTCATGAATTTGATCACGTGACCTGTGCTTAATGACCAAATTGTCTATCAAATAATAAAATTAGAGTTGTGAATTATTTGATTTTGAAAAAGAATTAGGAGTAGTTGTATTATATCCTACTTAGTGAGAAATTTACCACAATTATCCTCATTAATTCACTTCTATACCCACAACGAAAAATTAGAGCTGTGAATTTATAATTATTAGGTTTAGATGGTGTCAGGTAAAGAAACATCACCCTAAAAAGTCTTATTCTAATGAAGATAATTGTCCTTACCCATATGCTACAGATCTCTCATTTTTCTAATTAAAATGGGACAATATTTGCACTCCTACTAAATAAATATATTATCCATTGAGTCATGCTCGAATTGACAAAATATTTTAGTCTTAATGTTATGTTTGAGTTGTAAATTTGCCCAAACTCTAAAACCGTGGTTAAATAATATATCCATCTAATTTAAGTCAAGTCATCAAATATAATTCGAATGGTTGGAGTCACCTGTTTTTGAACAAAAATTGATATGAAATACTTTTTTTTTTTGGATGGAACCTCACTCGCTATATCAATTTTGTGGAACAAAAAGAGCCATAAGATTATGTAGTTTGCCTATCTCATTATCCATATTAGGGCAAATCAAAGGGTAGGTTTTAGCTCATATTCTTTATAAGGGAAAAATACTTTTTTGGTTCCTAAGTTTTGAGTTTAGTCTCCATTTAGTACTTAGGTTTTAAAATGTTGCATTTTTACCCTTAAATCTTGAGTTTAGCTTCCATTTAATTCCTAGGTTTCAAAAGGTTACATTTTTAACCTTGAGTTTTTGAGTTTAGTTTCTATTTTATCATAAGTCTCAAAATGTTATACATAATATACTTTTACCCCTAAATTTTTAATAATGCTTACTTTTGGTCCCTAATATAATTAATAATTTTTAGTAATATTTACAAAATATTGATGAATTCATTTAATAGTAATTTATATTCTTGATATGCTTACGCTGTAAAAATATTATTTTTATAATATTTTTAAATCGGTGATATGGCAAAAACACTAATTATAAATGAAATCGTTATTAATACTTTTGATATGTTAAAATTTAGGGGTGAAAAGACAACATTTTAAAACCTAGAGACCAAATGTAAAGTAAATTTAAAACTCATGAGTAAAAAGTGTGACCATATATATTGTTAAATCTAAGGACTAAATAGAAACTAAACCAAAACTTAGGGGTAAAAGTGTGACAATTGTAAAATCTAGGGACCAAATAGAAGCTAACTCAAAACTCAACCGTAAAAATGTAACATTTTGAAATCCCTAGATACCACATGGAAATTAAACCTAAACCTAAAAATGTGTTTTTTCCTAAAATAAAAAACATAGATATGTAGTTTTCTTCTTTTTACTTTTCTTCTTTTTTTTTTTTTTTAAAATATTGAAAATGGTAGCGAGACAACATTCCGGGGTGAAAATGTCAAATTCTGAAAACATGATATAAACCAAAAAATATTTAATTAATCAAAGTAGGCGTACCTTTTTTTTTTTTTTTTGGTGGTCTAATAAGTTTAAAACAAGGATCGGTTCTCCATAAAGAGGTATCTCTATAGCTTGATTTTGTTGACATTTTTGGTATACAATTTCGGTAAATTCATTAATTTTTTATTAACAAAGCACAAACATGTCGCTAAACTGTGTAAATATGGAACATATGTAACATTTCAAATTACTAATAATATTAAGGATATAATCTGGATCCCAGTTAATACGAAGAATTGTTAACTGAGTGTCGTACGTTCCAAAATTTTAAATTTTGAATTCAAAATATTCACTTAAATCAAATACAATTGGAAAAATTAGTTTGACTCGTCAAACTGGTTGAAGTTAACATATAATTTCAATCAATAAATTTTAAACAATTAGGAAAATCACCACTTTATAATTTGAAAAAAATATATATATTTTTATTTCTATATTCAATTGAGTTTGTGAATTTTAGCTCTAAATAAAACAAGTCCAATTAATATCATTCTCAAAATCAAATGATTTTTTTAATTGAAAATTAATTAATCAATAAATCACTTGCCAATAACACTCTTTTTTTTTTTTTGAGGTTGCTAATAAACACTCAAATTACTATAAGATTTATATATATATATATATATATATATTATAAGCCATCCTAACTATAGTATTAAGGGGAAAAAAAATCCACCGATCACCAACATGATGTTAAAAAGGTTAACTTTCACAAAACAATGTTGCAAAAGATTAATTTATTAAGCTAATAACTTTATGCATGTATATATTATTTTAAGAGATTTCATTCAAAAACAGAAGTATCGATAATAAACAAATTTGTTTAATTATTATGAATAAGAAATTAAACTTAAAATCGTAATTAAACGTGCAGTTCAATCTTATATAGCTTTGGTCATCTAAGATTAAAAAAAAAAAAAAGTACGTAATAAATTAAAAATAAGAATTTAGCCATCAAGTATTTCTAACCTTACGTGTTTGAACAAATCAACAGGGTGGTAATCTCACGGTCATCATGTTAGGCCGAAACAGTCTTCTAAATTTCAAATATTAATAATATCGCATTATACAATCCACCTAATCCTAATTCCAAACGTCAAAGAAAAAAAACTCTAATTACTATTTAATACCAACTTCAATATACTTAACTCATTAAGGTATATATATTCTGACCAACATCTTTTTCATTAAAAATTAAGACAGTAATATTCTTTTTCAAATGATACTTAGTGAGTAAAAAGAAATACACAGTTGTTTTCATATATTATTAAATTACTTATTGAAATATCAATATTTATTTTGGTGTATTTATTTTGTATAGGTATATGGAGATTTTTTTTTTTTTTTTTTAAGTTAACAAGAAGATATGGAAGCACAATGTATAATATGATAGATGGTAAATTGTAATAATACACATAAAACTTGCTTGATCAACAATCAATCATCCAAGTTGGTCATTTTTATTTAAATTTTCGCCCTATTAAATATCTTTAAAGAGTTTGATTCTGAATGTAGCACTCACATTCAAATATATCATAGCTAGTCTCATGAACAATAAACACATCAAAATCACCAACTTTAATTCATTATGTATAAAAAAAATTAACAAAGTCATAAGACAAAATGTAAACTATTCTTTCTATGTTTTATCGTGGTCATCATTTGGATAACGAAAAATTTCGGACCCATTAATTGAAATTGAAATTTGGGAAGGTGCACTTGAGTAAGATGAATGTACACATCGAACACCAAAAGAGAGAAAAAAATTGGTGAGGAAAAAGTTGCTAAAAAACTAGTATAAAAGTTTGTAATAAATTGACGGCCTCTAATGAAGCACCACAGCGTTTGGACCAATAAGGGGAAAAAATCTAATTATAATCTATTTATTTCAATGAATGCATAATGATGCCTCTAGAAATTTGAATGAAATGAGACACATGCTCCGCCAATCAAGACATTTTAATGAATTACGAGAGAGATTAAAAAAATAGAGAGTTAGTTTTGTTGCGATGAGAATAGTCAAAAAGCCAATTTTATTGGAGAGAATTGACCGAGTGAGGGTGCCTTTTTGGACCTTAATTTGCTTAATTCATATTTTGCTCGGCTTGCCTTTGGTAAAAATATACTGTGGTCTCTATTCTTTTATTTTTACAACGTTTTAGTCTTCATATTTTATAGATCAAGTTTTTAAAGTATCTTTATTATTAAAAATTTGAGTGTGAAAACCATAATTCATGAACTTAAACTTTTGAGTTTATTGCCAAATCGAGCACAATTCAATTGGTTAAAGACATACTTTTCTAATCAACGAAAGGAAGTAACTTATAAGGTTAAATTCTTGGGTTGATTAGTGATTTAATTTGAAAAAAAAAACCTAATCAATTTTCATTAATCCAAAATCAAAGATGATTCAATTATTTGTCGATTCATATATGACTTATAACAAAATTTTGAAGGTTGAAGATTCAATGGTGGTATTTTTAAAGTATAAGAATTAAATAGGAAGGGGACGGATTAAAATGTATTTTAGAAAGGTTAATATATAAAGTAATAAGGAAATTAGGGTCAAACATTTCTCCGTAGATTGCTGCTTTTTTAGGTGTGTGTTGTGATTAAAAGCGAGGAGGTGCGTTTGGTTTCCAAGAAATCAAAATAATAAAGTTTTTGTTTGGGGAATTAAGAAAACGACGTTGACTGACTGACTGATCTGTTTCATTATTCTATTCCATTCACCTTTACAAAATAGGGTTTTGGAGTCAATTTCCAATGGTCATAGATAGAGAAAAAAGAAAGAGAGAGGTCGTTGTTGTTAGGTTGGTATGGGCTAATGTCTCCCATTGGCTTTGGATCAAATCATGGGCCTCAAATCTTCCCTCTGTGGCCCCAACTCATGATGCCCTCATTTTACCAAATCCAGCAACAATTCATAAAACACAACTTTTCCTTAATAAGCTTCTAAATTTATTTTAATATATATATCTCCTTCAATTATCCTTCAATCTTTAACTTAATTTTGTCCTGACTTTTATTGAAATATTGAAAAAATAATATTTTTACTATGTAAACCTATAAATAATATAAATTAATATACAATGTATTCATGTCTAATGGTTGTTTTATTAGGAACTAAATTAATGTAAGTAGTAATGAAAACTCGAAGGTATGTAAACGTATATAACACTTTGAAACTTTGGGACAAAATTAAACCTAAACTCAAAACTCTAGGTAAAAGTTAACATTTTGAAATCTAAGAAAACTAATTTTTTAATCTAAATCTAAGAATCATTTATGAATTCACAATCAATGGTTGAAGTTAAGGGTTTACTGAATAGGGAGCCACCAAATACGCCAGCTACACCTAACATGTGGAATGAGTGCATCAAGATGTTGTCTACAATCATGTAGTTAAAAGTACCAAAGATTCCAGGAGATCATATTATTAGAAAAGCTTCCCGCATGAAAACAACAAGCTAAAGGCCGTATGTATCATAATTATTATGGAGAATTTGCATGACCTAATGATCTTTTAAGATCCAGACATTTAGTTCTGTTGAAAAAAATACATTTTCTGTTTAGCTAAATATTAGGGGTGAAAATGAAAAAGTTTAATAATTTAAGAAATGTAAAAAAATAGTCAACTTGAGCACAAATTAATGACTAAAGATATATATCTTCGACTACAAATTTGGAAGTTCTTACCTTGAACTAATTGTTTATTTTCTAGTATTCAATAATGGATAAATCATTGAAAAATTTGAAGGTTACAACTATCGTCCTGTGGTGACATAGGGGCATAGCGAAGCAGAAAATTAAGTGACAATTGCTTTTAATTTGTCTTAAATTATATATATATATATATAAAGTTAAAGATTTTGAAAATTTTCACTTAATTTGCCCCCTCTAAATTTTTATAATATAAATTGGTAGATTTGTATTATATATAAAAAAAAGGGCGTAGAGAATTTATTAGGAA
>JAOANK020000006.1:649035-660182 GCA_026257165.2 Telfairia occidentalis
TGTTTTGCTTGGACAATCTTTAGTCTCATGGTCATCCAAAAAGCAACATGTAGTAGCTCGCTCCAGCACAGAATCTGAATACCGATCCTTGGCCCACACAACAGCTGAAATCAGTTGGATTCAAGCTTTACTCACAGAAATCAATCACCCAATGCATCAGCTCCAATCATTTGGTGCGACAACATCAGTGCACTTTCCTTGGTAGCCAATCCAGTTTTCCGTTCACTCAATAAACACGTCGAATGAGATGTTCATTTCGTACGTGACAAAATCCTTGGTAAAGAATTAGAAGTGCACTATGTTCCTTCCAACGAACAGCTTGCAGATGGACTGACAAAACCACTTCTAGAGTCAAAGTTCATCGAGCTCAGACACAAACTCCAGGTGCCTTCATACCTCTCTCGTTTGAGGGGAGATTGCAACGCTCTACACCAAACGGCACCGTCCCACTCAAATTAAGGCTGCAGCAATACAACAACGTTTGGGTTAATACCCTTTTCTTATTTCCTTATGTAAAACGGTGCAATTTTTGTATAGCTAATGCAATCAACAACAAACTGCTTCTTCTTCGTTCAAAAAGAACGATTCTTCTGCCTGCTTTTCTGTATTTGAGGGTGAGGTATTCAAGCTCCTCAACTACTCCATGTGTACTATATATTCCCCTATCTCTAGAATAAAAAAGACAGACAAGTTTGTATATCTATCCTTAACTCTCTATTTAATTTCAGATTTCTGAATTTTTCTCTATGCTTTACTTGTAGCCTCGGAAAGTTCCTCTACTACTTTCCATACTTATCTAGAGGTTTGTAATTCAACAACTTCACAAGCTACTGAAGGTGTCATCGAGCCAAATAACCACCCTTCAAGGCTTGGTCCACTGCTTTCTACTCCTCATTGACTGGATTTGGGAGTGTTTTTGGAGTTCCTATGGTTACTACTGAGGTAATGAATTTCAGTGGTTGTACTTTTGTACCCAAAACATAGTAATCAATCTTCTGTCCTTGAAGTACGACAAGAATTATACCCTTCCATAGTGAGTAGTTTTTATCCTCAAGTTTGATAGTGAGCATCATGCTTAGAGAGTGTCTAAAAGAAGAATTTATAGGCGAGATTGAAGTTATGGCAGCTAGGGATTAGTAGAACTTTCTGCAGATGTCATGATAGTGTTGGCTTATTCACGATTCTAATACCAAGAGAGAAAAATACAAAATATAGAAAAGAGACAATTGATTTTCACTTTGTGATGTCTGTTTTATTCATCAAGAAAGTGAAGAATGTATATTACATATATATTGGGTAGTAGCTAGCACAATCGAATTTCGACTTTATAATGCAATCACATTCTCGAGAAGAACCAACACAACAAGGGCGTAAGCAGCGGAAGGTTCTCCCCTGTCTCCGACATTATTCTTCGAGGATGCCCCAAAAGATCGAAAAAGACTTCTCTTCATCATGAGACTAACCAGATTTGTCGTAGTCTCCCTTGATACAAGTAACTAGGAAATAGTGGCCACATTTACAGAATTAAAGGAAAAGCAAAGTCATAGAGAGAGGAAAACATGAGATTGTTATTGACCATTAAAGTAAATAGAATGGCACCATTTGACAGCAGCAAGTAAGACGACGATGTTGAGGTAGACTTTAGTGGAACGATACCACTTAAAGCTTTCAATGTTATAAAACGAGAGACAATGCCGTTTTAGCTGAGGATTTCAAGTTAAAATCTAAACCTCCACATTCATTTCTTCAAGATTCATCGTCAAATCTCCTATTTCCTGTAGCATTATTCCCAATTGGTCCAATACAAGGTAGATCTCTTGAGCTTTAGGATGCAACCTCCCACCAGCAGCTATAAACTCATGAACTTCATCATCAACTTCAATCAGACTGCATCCTGGTTTCTTCTCTACCTTCTTCATCCTCATTGAAACCCTTTCCTCCATTGCTCCCACAAAGTCATTCGTCCAAGCATGAACATTCGCCATAAGAACATAACCCATGCTTTCTTCTGGATCCAATTCATTAACTTTCTCTGCTGCCCTCTTTGCTAATTCTGTGTTCCCATATGTTCTACAAGCTGAGAGCAAACACCCCCATATGATTGCATCTCCCTCAATCCGCATGGTTTTTATCACCTCCTCTGCTTCTTCAAGAAACCCAGCTCGGCTGAGCATGTCCACCATTAAAGTGTAGTGTTTTATTGATGGTTCAATTCTGTATGTGTTTGTCATCAGTGAGAAAAATTCCCTGCCTTCGTCCACAATTGCAGCGTGATTACAAGCTGTTAATACAGCCATAAAACTAACAGTATCTGGTTTAAGACTTGAAGATTCCATCATTCTGAATAATAAAATTGCTTCGTTTTCGCAGCCATTCACTGCCAGGCCAAATATGATGGAGTTCCAACTAGATAATCCTCTGTTCGGTGTTTTCTCAAATACTTGAAGAGCCTTTCCAATGCTACCACATTTGCAGTACATGTCAATGATTGCTGTAACTAAAATGGCATTCAACTCTAGATTGTTTTTCCTTATGTACTCATGAATCCATTCCCCTTGCCTGAGCGCTCCAATTTGAGCTGAAGCTTTTAACAAGCTCACCATTGTAAACTCACTAGGCTTGATTCTCTCCTCTTGCATTTTGACAAACAGTGTCGAGGCTTCTTTGAACATCCCATTTCTAACATACCCACCAATCATGGAATTCCAAGAGATTGGATTTCGAACAGGCATTTTATCAAACAGCTTCCTCGACTCACCAATTTCCCCACATTTAGCCAGACCCATAATCATGGAATTCCATGCAACGACATCGAATTCCAGTTCTTCGTTAAATATTCGACGTGCTTCATTCAGAAACCCACCATTTGAATACATGTATAAGATTGTGTTTCTGATAAATGGATCAAATTGAAGACCTAGCTTTATTATCCTCCCATGAAGCTGAGCTCCATCAAGAGCAAGTCCAAGTTGAGAGTAAGCTTTGAAAACTGAAGGGTAAGTCAATCGTTCCGGTTCTACTTGTGAAGAAACCAACATGTCGATGAAAAGAGAGAGAGCAATTTGAGGGTTTGAGCTTTGAGAGAAACCTCTTATTATGGTATTCCAAGAAAAGAGATTAGGGTTTTGCATTTGCAGAAAAACCAAATAGGCGTAATCCATATTGCCCAACGAGGAGGCGCAAAAGGCCAACACGCGACTTGCAGCAAAAGAGTCTTTGGCCTGGCCAGATTTGATGAGGTGGGCATGAATCTGTTGTAGGTCTCTCATGGTGGTGCAATACTTATCAACCATTGAAAGGTAAGGTTGGTCGAAGATGATCAATTTTGATGTCGAAATTGGTGAAGGTGAAGGGAGCCCGCAAAAACTTGCCAACATTTTTTACTTCTGATTCTGAGGTTTTAGTTTTTACCTCATCTTCTGATTGAAGAACTCTAAATTGCCTGCAGAAGGTGTTGAACTTTTCAGTAGTGTTGGCATGGCAGAACCTCTGTCATCCAATTCCAATCCAAGGCAGGGCCACCGTCCACCCCAAAAAAGAAGTCATTATGCGCATGGATTACGGTACTGTATCTTTCCAATCCAGCTATAGGTCAAATTGCAGGCTTAGAAATCTATTTTAGATTGTCCACTTTATAATCATTTTCACCATTATGTTCTGAAACTTTTGGCCTGGACTGGACTTGACCTTATATGAGACTTCCATTAAAAATGTGCTCTACTTTCTACTCGGGTTCTGTTTCAAATATGCATGCTCTGGTTTAGAATCTGAAAATATCAATGCCCTTAGAAACTTTCTGTTAGTTATTTTTTGGGATTTGGGCTATTTTGAGTTGATAAAAAACTGTTCATATAGATGAACATTTTTAATTTTTTATCAGGATTGATGATCTAACTGTATTTCCTTCAACTACTTTGAACTTGTATATTTGGCAGGGGATATTTTAGTCAAGCGAAGATCTAGTGGTGACCCATTGTCCTCTAAACCAATTGCCCCATTAATCAATTGCACTGTAGTTAGTCAAGATTGTGGGATCAGAGGGAAATAATTAGGCTGGCTAAAGATAAACCCATTTTAATGCATTCATGCTGTAGTATCAGAAAGGAGAAGGGAAAAAAAAAAAACATATCATAACCATCATTACAACAACAATCATCACCTCTTTCTTTTAATAATCTTTTTTTAACCGTCCTCGGGCCTCCCCACTTTTCCTTTTCTTTTCCTTCATCTGTTTCTCATTTGCTCACACCCCCTACCACCCTATGTCTACTCTTTTTCTCTCTCCACCCACAGGAAAAAGGATGCAGTTGTACTTTTCGAAATGGATATTTTACAGGACAAGGAGTGTAAAGTCTTCGACTTTCCGACAAAGTAATGAGGCCATTCAAAACAATAACATATCATCTCCTCATGTCCAACTCTCAATATTTAAACCAGGAATAAAGAAGCTCTGGGTAACTAAGGAACTATCATCAGCAAGTGGGAAGATGAGGAACAGACCGCTCATTAGAGAAAGAATAGGACTGGGAACCGATGAATTTGTTATGTACAGCTTAATATTCCTCATGCTTACCCATTTCCTCTATCCAGGTGATTGATGATTCATTTCTTCCGTACATTTGGAGTCTATATGTCTATATGAAGATCAAACGACTAAGTAGATAATTTTCTTATAGGCATTTCATACATTCCAATTGAATTGTTTCTCTTTATTTCTTCTCCTCTTTTTACATGTATATCTTCTTCTCTCATCAAGTATCCGCTACAAACGCCCATTTACTTGTATTTCTGTTCTCTGTCATAGTATTCAAAACTGTCCTTTTTTATGGACATATTTATCGTTCAATATTTTCATCTTTTACAAATGTTCTTCCTTTTCAAGAGGTGAACAAATTGAAGACTATATTTCTCATCTTCTTTTCCCTTTAGATCCCCTGGGAATAACTGTTCAAATTATCAATTGCTACTCAATTTCAAACTGCTTTTTAAACTCGAGTTGCTTGGAGTTTAAGATCAGATATAGTAGACCATTTTGATATTGTTGACTCAGCATTTTAGGACAGAGAATTTAGCGGCTTCATTCATATTGGTCTGGAATCTACCTATGGTATGCTCAAACTAGGATTTACAAGGCTTGCTAGATTTTACTGGCGAATATGAACGTGAACAATCTTTATTTCACTGCACTTGTTAGTCTAGATGGTGAATTTCAACTGAGATTTTCTCCGTCTTCTTCGCGTTTTGATGCTGTTTTGTTCCATTTGAAGTTCATTGTGCTGGAAGATAAGTTTATTTTTATTTCTAAAACGATAATGTGGGAGTAAATTAGTTTACATTTTCTTTCTGATATCCAAAATGACAGGACATACAAGAGAATTAAACCATGAGAAACAAAAATTCAGCTCCCCAGTTTCCACCACTCAAAGGGATATCACCACCCCTATAACAACCGTTCCCACAATAATTATTTCCAATCCCAATACATCAACCCCATTTATCAATCCAACTTCAACCTCGGACTCGTATTCTCCAGCCAAAAGATCCTCCCCACTGTCATCGGGGGCTAGTTGGTGCATTGCTAGTCAAAGCGCATCACAAACGGCATTGAAAATTGCTCTGGATTACGCATGTGGCTATGGTGGTGCAGATTGTTCAGTAATTCAAGCTGGTCAAAACTGTTACAACCCAAACACCATTCATGATCATGCCTCCTATGCCTTCAATAGCTACTATCAAAAGAACCCTGTTCCAAATAGCTGTAACTTTGGTGGGACTGCTGTCATTACTAGCACTGACCCAAGTATGTATCTTGCTTCAAAAGTTGTTTCTTTATTGCCTAACAGACTAATAATTTGTTCTTTTACCATTCTCTCTCCTGTTTTTTTGTGTGTGTGGGTTAAGATAGGGCAGAGCAAGGCAATGTTCTTACAATTTTCACAATACTTGAGTGATACAAGGCTGAACTGATTCTCAAAACTGGTAAAAAAAATCATTCTTACCATAGAAACAGAACCCACATTGTGTTGCAAGGTTAACTGAGAGTTCCTTCTGAACAACCAGAAAATTTGGAAATATTAAAAAAACAGACTTTATGAACCAACTCTATTTGTCCTTTGTCACCTTTTTGGGACCTTCTATGGGAAGTATGGATATAAAAAAAAAATAGTCCTTTCTTAATTCAAAGTTCTACTTGAAGGAAATTCAGCTTTACATCCGCCCCTCCACCTCACTTTTTCTCCTTTTCCAAGTTGGGTTGGTGAAGGACGAAGGCTGGTGTGTCTGTAGGGACTATAAAGTGAGGTGAATTATTGAAGCTGTAATGGGCTGTAGTGGAATTCTACTTTCTGCAACATGTTTGGCGACAGAAAACTTCATAGATTGACTCCGTTTCTATAAAGTCTTGTTTATTTATTTTCCCTCCACTATTTTTTTCAGGTACTGTGGCCTGCCAGTATACATCCACTAGGTAAAATCCTCATCCTCCATTGCTTCCATCTGCTTTACTACTATCACCATTCATGCCATTGCCCTAACAATGGCACTACTTTTTTTCAACTATCCAGCACAAGCTCATCAATTCTAAACACCACAAATTCCAAGGGTTCAACAATTTTTGGTGCTGTACCCTCAAGCCCCTCTCCTTCAGCAGCAACTCGTCAAGAAATAAATGTTCTGCAACAACTATTGTTGATGACCATGGTTTCTCTCAGATTATTACGTAGAAACGATCATTGTGACTGATTGGACCACAAAACCAACAAATTGGTTATAAAAGCCTTGCATTTTTCAACCAATTCACGTAGCTTGAAAGAACTGCAGAATGTGGATTAAGAAACAGACAATTCTGGGTCATGTTTTCTAGTCTATTTGCTCATATCAGTTAGTAGTGAAGAGTAAAGCAATTTTAGTAAGGGATGTGTTATGTTGGATCTAGCACATATGCACTTGTCTGTTACTTCAAAAGGATGCAACCCTTTTTCTTGATGTGAGACCTGTCTGATTTTTTTATTGCAGAGCATCTTATGATATTGGGAAAAAGAACCAGTAAGAATAGATAAATCTAATCTGGTTTTAGGTAGGTTTTATACCTGTCCTCTTGAATTCCTGTGTTTTTTTCCCTTGCAATGTATTGCTCTACTTTTTATTACAAATGAAAAATTGGTTGATCCAATTTTTAGAGTATGATCAATATTCTAAAAATTGGATTTGGACATAACACTCATAATTTCATAAATTTATAATAAC
Source organism: Telfairia occidentalis (assembly GCA_026257165.2). NCBI lineage: Eukaryota > Viridiplantae > Streptophyta > Magnoliopsida > Cucurbitales > Cucurbitaceae > Telfairia > Telfairia occidentalis. The sequence continues at coordinate 656,281 of JAOANK020000006.1, forward strand.
GGGCAAATTATCTGGAGGTTTTTTAGGATGATCAATATTTTCTTTTTTGAAGAGGATGATCAATATTTATTGTGTTGATAGAACTTAGAAGGTGTGGAGATATTTTCGAATACGTTTGGATATTTTGAATCAAAGCTACCTATTACAGACTGTTTTTTATTTCCTCATATTCGGTGGATATTTTCCCTTTTTTTAGTACTATTATATTGTTTCCCATTGCATATGAATCACACAATTCTTTATTCAATTAATATTTTTATATGGCAAGTATTTTGAAGTTATTTATAACATAATAAACAGGGCGGATCTACTCGGGGACAATATTATTATATGTCTCTATAAATTCATTCACATTGTACAAAATGCTACTTGGTCATTGGTCAATGCATGCCAGGGCATGTGCCTCCCTAAACGTGAGTTCGAACCTTCTAAATTCCATTTTTTATATTTTTATGTATGTTTGTCTTAGCAGCCGGTCCCTTCTCTCTACCATCTACTTCTTCTATTGCCAAGAGTATAATTAGTTTAATGAGTTATTAAATTTAAAATTAAATAGATTAATAGGTGGGCTCAAGCCTAACTAATTCAATATTAGGTTAAATGTTAGATTTTATATAATGTTTACGGAATAAAAAAATCTATGCGTCTTTTTTCCTTTTATTTCTTTTTTCTCAATATCTATAAAAAAAATTCATTCCCTTGAAAAAATATTATTTACTTTTATTTGCAAGTAGTTTTTTTCTTTCTTTTCATATTATTGATAATAATTTTTGTTCTTAAAAAAATTTCAGAGTTAAGCCAGGAGACAAATATTACCTTGACATTCAAATTCTTTTTGAAGTTTTAGAGTTTTAGCTGTTATACTTTTTCATTAATGTAATATCTCTTAAAATATTTTTTAATTAATATTTATGTAGAGTCAACTTGAAATTAGTATGGAGAAATATTATATATATATAAACAACCAAAGAAAAGTAAAACTAATTCTGTTAGGTTTACTATAGAAACAAATTTAGGATAACTAAGATGTTACAGTTATAATATTCAAGATCAAGTTCAAAGAGCGTATTTACAAAAGGTCATTGTTAGCCACGAAATCATATTTTTTCATTAAAAAAATTTGGACAGAAGTCAAGATGATTTTATCCCGCTTGGTTTAAGGAGTATTCTAATTGGTTATAATACAATATTTCAAAGGATATTGCATTTTGTTTGTGTTGTCACTTGTTCAAACTAGAAGTTGGTGAACAATCAAGAGGTGTCCATATTGTTGGTGAAGAGTTTTCAAATTGAAAGAAAAAAAAAGAAATTGCAAACTCATGTGGGTGATCCTAATAGTACACATAATCAAAATTGAGGTAAATGTGATGCTCTTTTGAACCCAAAGCAACATATTGAGACTTGTTTTTAATAAGATGTCAGATCAAGCATGAGTTGAGTATCGAACTTGATTAAGTACACATAGATTGATTGTGTTCAAAAAGTATATTAAGGTATTGCTACTATTACATAAGTCAATGGTTTGTTTCCTCAAACCTGCAATTATTGAACTAAAAAAACATATATTGATAGAAATTTTTGCCCCTGAAATTAAATTATGGATCCGCCCCTGATAATAAATGTAACGGCTGTTCATTGAAAAAATTAACTTTTACCTTTTGAAAATTGTATATGGATTCGTGTGTCGTGTTTTGAAATTGAAACTAACTTTACTTCTCATTAAGAAATCAATTTTGATTTATACTAAATTTTCCTATGTATTTTCATTAAATTTAAGTTACATGTAAATAATAATGTATAAGTATTTTTTTTTTTTAAGAGAATCATTTATTAAAAAACTAAACCAGCAAATTAGAGTTTAATACATCCTTATTGAGCAAACTAGAAAGCCAACTAGGAGAAGAGTTTATCCACGTGTTAGAGATGCCCTCGACTTTTGCCACATTAGCCAATTGATCAGCCACCACATTGTTCTTTTTCTTTACTTTTGCAAAGCGAACTTGGAAGAGATTGGAAGTTTCAACATTGATTTCTTCTAACTAGGTACCGAATTCATTCCTCAAATGAGACTTGTTCTTCAAAAGATTGATGGCAATTATGGAATCAGATTCAATCACTACGTTCGCAGCTCCATAATTAATGGCTAAATAAATCCCCTCTTTGATAGCATTTAATTCCACATCAACAACAGAAGGCAATGGATTTGAACAAATCGAGCAACAGCAGTAAATCGACCTTCTTCATCACGAATAATACCTCCAACACCAACGATATCGAAGCTAGAGTTCCATGTGCCATTCGTGTTTAATTTGACTCAGCCAAAAGGACGGGAGTTCCAAGAATCTATAATAGAGAGATCGTCGTGCAGGACATTGAGCACCTTCTAGGGATCAGGATCGGCAACCCTAAACGATTGCATTTCTTCAAGGTAATTCAAAATTCATTCTGCTTTAAAATTTGAAAGCATGACATTTTGATTTTGATTGATAGGATTTTTGTCATTCTAGAGAGACCAATAAATAATGCAAGCCAGTTGGAGATCAAAATTGTTTAGGCTACTTGACCATAAGTTCCAGTAGTCTGCAAAGGCAAGAGCTAGGTTTTCAAAGTCTATTAGATTGGGAGCCAGAGAAGTCCAGATATCCTTGGACAAATTGCAATTTATCAGGGCGTGCACGAAAATTTTCTCCTTCTTGAGACAGCATGAGCAACAGGTTGGGTAATCAACTCCTCTTCTCTTTAAGCAAACTTTAGTTGGAATGCAGTTCTTGATAGCTCTACATATGAAAAATTTTATTTTGTTGTGTATCTTTAAATTCCAAAGAGATTTCTAATTTTAAGAATTGAGAAAATTTACTTGAAGGATTGTTCTTGTATTTGATTTTAGAGGCTAACTTGTAACCACATTTAACACTGTAAAGACCATCCTTAGAGTAGTGTCAACACCAAATGTCCTTTATAATGTGTTTACTTAGGGGAATAGTTCTGATGCTTTCTATATCAGTAGCTAATAACATCTCTTCCATCTTCAAGATATCCTAGGATCTATCCTGGGTAATGATCTCCTTGACCTTAACATCTTCTAGGATGGGATTGAGAGGACTAGAGATTGTCTGAAAGATGGATTCTCTAGGAATCCACTTATCTTTGAATAGACTAATTTCTTCACCTGAGCCAACTCTTTTACAAATGCCATGGACTAATAAGTCTCTCCCCCATAAAATGTTGCACCAAAAATAAGCAGGGTTAGTTCCCAGTTCAGTAGAAATAAAGTCTTTGTCAGGAAAATACTTAGCTTTTAGAAATCTATGCACCACGCCGTTGGGATTGATTAGCATTCTCCAAGCTTGTTTAGCTATGAGAGCTTGGTTGAAGTCTTCCAAATCTCTTAAATTCAGGCCACCATTCCCTTTGGGTATGCAGATTTTGTCACAACTAAGCCAATGAATTTTGGAATTTTCATCCGTCGAACCCCACCAAAAATTAGAAATAGCTTTGGTTATTTCCTTCCAAACGTTCTTCGAAAGTTTGAAACAACTTATAAGGTAGATGGAAATAGCTTGTACCACACTTTTGATGAGGATCTCGTTCCCTCGTTGTTTCCAAAATATTTCTTCCTCCTCTAAAAGATTGTCAAGTTTATTCTCAATAATTCAAATGGTCTCAAAGTTAACAGGATGTTTGGCTTCATAGGTTGTTTTTAAACGCTATTTACAATCTCTAATGTTACTTTTCAGTTTGTTGCTCGTAGTTTTGCCCCAATTTGAATGGGAATTGGTGATATTATCCAAGTTCTCAGTAAGTAGACTGCTATAAGATAGTTGAGTGTCCCAAATACCTTTTTCCTGAATAATTTTCCTGCACATTTCTTGTCTAGACCAGTGTTTTTCAAACATAAATGG